>JABUQX010059280.1:137500-142500 GCA_015478945.1 Trachelipus rathkii | reverse complement strand
TTTTCTTTGGTTTTCAGAAAGTGCTGATTGAAGTTCTGGGTGTTCCTCTCCGGGCTCACCAATTATATGTGGTAAAACTTGCTAGATTGATGCTTACTTTTGTGAGCAAGCACTCTAAATAAGATGATGGTAATTTAAAGATCCATTTTTTAAAACGATGAATTTATTTAACAGATAGTAAAGATGTGACAAAAGTCCTATTTTGTTGAGATACTCTTTCTTCGTAAGTCTTTTAGTTGTTACGGACTGTTCCACTCGTTTACCTCCCTTGCCTGATTTCTTTTGAGAAAACTTGTAGTCGAAATTCGGAGTCGCGGACTTTCCTTAAATTTACCTCCCTTGCCGAAAGTTGCGTTTTGAAGTTTGGAGGAGTTCTGGAGAGAGTATCTTGAGTGAGATCTATTTCTTCTGATTCTTCTTATTCTTAATAATTGCTCGAGTATCTCAACAGGGGACGGGTTTATATATTATTTCACTTCGACTTATGCTAAAATTTTGCTCGCGCAAATCTTAGCATAAGTACGAACATAAATTAAATTTTTTTACAAAGTTATAATGGATTACTACATATATACAAAGGTGGGCACCGTTAATAAGAAAGTTAACGTCGTTAATTTTTAATCGTTAACAAAAAATATTAACGACGTTAATCATTAAAGCGTTTATCGGTAAAGAATGTAGCGGAAGCTAACGTTAATCGTTAACGTTAACCGTCTTCACAATATGTAGGAATAGTAATAATTATTGTTAATTTTCTTTTATTATAATAATATCCCTAACAATATTAATAATGATATTAAGCTTATCAGACAAATTAATTAGGCTTTGACCTATAGCAGATGCTTTTGCCGCTTGCCGAAGAATACTTCCAAAGCGTAAATACCTTATTAATTAATACTCAATACCGGGTGTCCGTAAAAGAATTTCCCAGTTTCAATGCTTTATTATAACAGCATAATATACAATATCCATATCATATCATACATCAAAGTGAAGAGTGGGTTGCATAATTTCGAATATGCACTTGCGCCAGAACGAGTTCCTGATAGGTTGACATACGCGCATGCGCGCATTCAGATGTAGTCTTCTCTAGTGCGTGCGCCACATACTGACAATGGCGAATTCCTGAGCGTAAGCTTTCTGTGTTCTTACCAATTTGCTAATTGTGAATCGTGTAATTTACGATTTCAACGTGCGTATCGTTACGTTTTGACAATGTGATCCTCCATGTGGCAAAAACATTCGCCGATGGTATAGGCAATTTGCAACTAATGGATGTCTTTGTAAAGGCAAAAGTACAGGACGGCCCAAAGTGACTGCACAGGATGTGGACCGTATCAGGGCCTCGTTTCTTCATAGTCCTAAGAAATCCGTTCGGGGAGCAAGTTACGAACTGAAGGTGTTCAAAAACGGACGGTGTGGAGTGTAAGGAACGTTTACACATGCGTGCATACCGGTTGCAGTTTGTACATGCTTTAAAGCCCGACGACTAGGCTCTACGGTTTACCTTTGCCTGTGCAGTGTTAGGTCGAGACGATGACCTTCTAGATCGTGTAGTGCTTAGCGATGAGTCCACCTTTCATCTCAGGGGTAAGGTGAATGCCCATAATGTTCGTATCTGGGGTCTGAAAATCCGCATGAACTTGTAGAACACGAACGTGATTCCCCAAAGGTTAACTTTTTCTGCGCCATATCCCGACGCCAGGTCTACGGACCTTTCTTTTTTGCAGAAGCAACCGTAACAAGGGTCGCCTATCTCGATATGTTACAACAATGGCTCTTTTCACAATTATTAGAGGATGAAGCGGTAAACTTTATATGGCAGCAAGATGGAGCCCCTCCACATTGGAGTCACATAGTGCGAGCGTGGTTGAACGACTTACTCCCAGATCATTGGGTTGGTCATAATGGTCCAGACGACAGAGCTCTATATATCTGGCCCCCCCGGTCCCCGGACTTAACGCCATGCGATTTCTTCCTATGGGGCTGCCCAATTATACGCAGAGTTGAAACGCAAAATTGAACATGCCGTTCCTTCCATTACTCCGGATCTGTTAACCAATGTTTGGGAGGAATTGGATTATCGGCTGAATGTATCCCCTATAACGAAGGGGGCACATATTGAACATATGTAGGAAAAACTCTGTTCAATGACCTTCACTTTGATGTATGATATTCTGTTGATATTGTATATGTTACGCTGTTATAATAAGCATTGAAACTGGGAAAATTCTTTTTACGGACAACCGTAAAATGGTAAAATTATTGTAAAAATAATAGGATATGTCAACTTAGAATTTTAATACAAATATGTATATTTTTTATAAGTTACAACGCTTATGAGGCCTAGTTCTTATATTTTTCACTAGTCGCAAAAGAAGCAAGTTCAAGTAACTAACGAAAGAAGTTAATGACTCATTGAACGGGCAACAGTACTACTCTTTTTTCTTCAGGCGAACCAATAAGAAATGAGAATACAACAAAAGAAAAACGTCAAACATTTCTAAAACGGGGATAATAAACCGGTAAGAAAAAAACAACATTTTTGAGCCATTGAGAGGAAGCTTTTTGGAAAATTTTGAAAATAAAGTTTGTTATTCAAAATCGAATCTAATACAATTAAATCTGATAAGAAAATATTTTATAAACTCGTAAATTAAAGTAACGATTAACGGATGTAAGGAAAAATTTTAACTCGTTAATAGTCCCGTTACTTCTTTCGAAATTAACGAAAGCGTTAAAGTTAACGAAAAAATTAACGAGTTAATTAACGGATTAACGCTTTAACGCGTTAATGCCCACCTTTGGCATATTATATATTATATTATATATATATATATATATATATATATATATATATATATATATTATATAGAAATTTATATATATATAAATATATAGATATTTTTGTATTTTTTTTATATCTGTATATATATATATAGTAATATATTAGGCACTACTCCTTTAAAAGGAAGTTAGATAAATAGTCATGATATCGAAATATCTCCGAACCCTATGCGAACCCTACAGTGTTTTTGTTAGCGCATGCGTCAACAGGGCCAATTCCTAGATAAGCAGGCAATGATAATTTTGGTACTTTTTTTAGAATTTCTGACACCCTGCAGTACAATTTGTTGAGTTAAGCTAAGAATAGTGTGAGGCTATTATTTTGCTTTTGCGTTCTAATTTGATTTATAAATTATATTGCTTCACTGATTTTAAGAAAAGAAAATTCTTTCAAATATATGAATTTATTACAAATATTTAGTACAATAATTATTATAATAATAATAATTATAATAATAATAATAATAATAATAATAATAATAATAATAATAATAATAATAATAATAATAATAATAATAATAATAATAATAATAATAATAATAATAATAATAATAGTCAAACTAAAGAAGTTACCCGCATGATATCTCGAAAACTAAGATAGGTACAAGAAAACTGATAACATATATGGAATCAGCGTATGAAATTTGTATGGAAAATGGAAAAAAAAAATTTATAATATTTTTTTTTATATCTCCAAAACTACGATAGGTAGAAGAAAACTAAAAACATATATGGAATCAGCGTATAAATATTTTTTAGGGGGCTCGAGCCGACGGTGGGACAGAGGGGGGGACGTTTTCCATACCCCGTAGGGGAGGGGCGGAGGAACCCCCGCGACACCCAAATACCAAAGAGCCGGGGGTTCCGGCAGACCCTTCCCCGTCAGACATTCATTCACCAACCCCGTTCCTCCCCAGGAGGCCGAGGGGGACCCCGACTCTTTGCATCTTTGCGGTTTACCCTGGGGTATTCTTTTAGTTAAAAAAAAAAAAAAATCTTTTTTCAAACATATTTCATGCGCTGATTCTAAATATGTTATTAGTTTTCTTGTACCTATCGTAGTTTTGGATATAAAAAAAAAATTAAAAAAAAGTAAAATTTTTTTTTTTTCATTTTCCATTACAAATTTTCATAACGCTGATTTCCATTATTATGTTATCAGTTTTATTGGTTATTCTATCTTAGTCTTTCGAGATATAATGCGGGTAACTTCTTTAGTTTTACTCATAATAATAATAATTAATAATAATAATTAATAATAAATAATAATAATAATAATAATAATAATAATAATAATAATAATAATAATAATAATAATAATAATAATAATAATAATAATAATAATAATAATAATAATAATAATAATAATAATTAAATAAAATTAGTTATCTGAAAACATTTAACAGCAGCAATAATTCTTACGTCACTAGAAATTAATTAAATAACATTGGTAATCTTAAAATATTGAATGATAAGCTATGTATAGAGTGAGGCTTTTCCTTATTTTATAATCTTTTATAAAAGGAACATATTTTTAAAATAATTTTGCTTCACTATATTTTTATATAAATATTTTGGAACAATTTATACATCCTAGCAACATTTTAGTACGTTTTACGTTCAAGTACTTTTTATTGCCTGCTTATCTAAGAAATTGCCGTCAACAGTATTTAGTAGGACATTTTAGAGTGTTAACATGTCTGTGTCCTATAATTTATTTAGTCTAAGGGATTCATTAAAAAAAAAGAAAAGTGTTACAAAAAACCTTTTCGCGCTATTGAATGGAAATAATCGAAAAAAAATCGATTACATTGTTCGTTCGATATATATCGGTTAACTACCCTTTAAAGGAGAAGTTCCAATAATAATAATAATAATAATAATAATAATAAATAATAATAAATATATATATATAATATAAATATAAAATTATATATATATTATATATATATATATATATAACTATTTAAAATATATCAAAAAAGTAGAAAAAAAATTATGTTTTAGTACACCTGGTTAGGGAAAGGAATTTCCACATTCAGATTATAGGTTCGTATATATATATATATATAATATATATTATATATATATATTATATTATATATAATATATAATATAATAATTAAATAAATAATATTTTAATAATATATATA
>JABUQX010059280.1:130000-132500 GCA_015478945.1 Trachelipus rathkii | reverse complement strand
AATACATAGTCAATAATAATGAACTTTGGATTTAATTTTATATTAACAAATTTCAGTAGAGTATAATGTGTTAAATATTTAATATTAAATAATTAATAAAGATGATAAGGATATTGTATTTTCTACTATCGTCTAAATTATTGCCCCCAGCGCCTCGCAAATTATATTAACAGTCAGATCATAGAATAATGGAGAGGCTTTCAAGGTATATTATATAATATATAATATTAATAATATATTATATTAATTAATATTAATTATATATATTAATATATTAATATTATAAGTAATAATTCTAAATATAATATATTAATATTATATAATATATAATATATATTATATATATTAATATATAATTATATAATATATATATATAATAATATATATAACATATATATTATAATATATATAGATTAATATATATATATATATATATATATATATAATAATATATATATAGGTAGAGAAGTAACTTGTCACATAAGTTAGGTGGACATTCGTAAAGAGCAAGTCACCTGATTATTAAAGAGTGTATATAGTAATTTTAAAGATTCATATTTGGAAATGATGATTTTTATTCAACATAAGTAAATAATATCGCAATAGAAATATAATAGTAACAATAAGTCCCTTCTGTTGTGAGATACCTTTGTAGAGCGAATCAGCAAGTCGACAGCCATATTTTCTCAAGTGCGTATATTCGAAACTGTCCTCAGAACTCTTCGTTATAAGCGGTCAGAACATTTGAGTGATCGAAATTCAAGTTCGCAGCCTTATATCCTTGAAGTATTATCGCTCTTGTCAGTGGAGAGGATAGTTCTGAAGTAGAGTATCTGTGAGAGTAGTATTTTCTTTTGTATTCTTATAAGAATTTTATGATCTGTAACATGGACTGTATCTGACTGAATATATAAGTAGTCTCAAAATGACGGGCTTTATATATAGTGTATTTCATACTTTGACTTATATGCAAAATTTTGAGCTTCGCGCAAATACTTAGTCAATAAGTACAGAACAAAATTAAATATAGTTATTACAATAGTTATAATGGAGTGCTTATATGATATACTTATACTAATATATATATATATATAATATATATATATAAATTATATAGTGAGTTAATAGGAGAGATAAGATAGAGTAGAGAGAGTAATAGAGAGAGTAGTGAAAACTATTAGAAAATAACTTACTGAGACGACTATATACTAGTAGTATTAAATATGTATTAGATATTTATTGCACCTCCATTGATGAGTAATATAATATAGATGAAGTATATCTTATTATATATATATACCACACACTGTGTATTAAATTATTATAAATATAGATTACATATACAGATATTCTAAATACTAGATTTAATAACATGATAGTACTCACTGAACTTTTCTAGGCCTCTTGCGATTTCGCGAAACCGGTCACATATAATTACACTGCGGAGTGAACATGTTTATATGATTTTTATGTACACACATTGATATTATTGAGCAGAGAATTGTATATATATTATTACTATCACACTAGAATCAATATACTAAATTAATTAAACGTGTACTACTAGTCGTTCTTTTGTGCATATATATCGCGAATCATTCCTCTCTCGGACTGGATTATAGAAGCTTGAGAGGTAGGGGATATGAATTTAGCGTCACTTATATCTTTATAATCTGGATAACTTATGTATCTCTCTCTTTTGGAAGCGAGAATCAATGGTGCATGTATATTCTTTAAAGGAGATACGCATATTATTAATAGTTTACGTTAAATCCTTTTATGTAGATGTTATGACTATTTAGGTAGTAATGACAGATTTAATGTTAGGTCAATTCATTATTGGTAGTATGTATCTCGTTGGATACTATTGTGATGTGTCTTCCTTCCTTTTTGTTAGTGAGTGATTATATTGATTAGATCTATTTGTTATTATGGCATGTATATGATTTCTATGAATTTAATCATATTTTCTGTATCTATTGAATTAGATCTCTCTTTAATGAGTATATGGATTACAATAGTATGTGTCTTAGGTGTGTCTAATTATAAGTTGGAGTTTGGCTTGGCTACTATAGTGTAATTACTTGTAGAGAAGATATGTTTATGCATTATTTTAAGTCGTGGTGTTTATTTTGATGTTGAGATATATTCGGATGTGGAAATGTGATATTTATAGTTTTCTCTCTAGTGATATTTTTGGCCGCAGTTATTGCAGTTTTATTGTTTTATACATAGGCCAGATGTCTTTATTAGGAGTTATTGTTTAATGTTAGGTGTCTATCATGATGTTAATTACGTCGTTATAAGTGAAGTTACTATAATTTTGTATTACTGTGTGGGTAGTATAAATTGGGATTTTGAAGTACGTGATACGCTGATTATAGTTTTTAATTTCTGAGTATTTCTTCCGCGTGTAATGTGCTAGATATTATAGAAGAAACAATAGGTTATACATAAATGTAATGTTGCCGATGTGTGTATTGTATGAGAAGAATTTGTT
>JABUQX010059280.1:80000-97500 GCA_015478945.1 Trachelipus rathkii | reverse complement strand
TGTAAATTAAATACTATATAGATTAATATGTTTAGAAGATAATGCTCTTTGAAAAAGTGTGATAGGTTACGTTTTGTTACGCTGGGCTAGATACTTTACTGCTGTTAAGTATGTAGAAATTTGTTAATGTTAGTTGTTTAATTGTGTGCTTAAGAGTGATGTTAGATTTTTGTTATTAGAGTGATACAGGTAATTCTTGTTATCGGTATAAAGCTATGATTAGTTTATTTATAGGTGAAATAAAAGATGAAGGAGAAGTGGTGAAAGGGAAGATAAAGAACTTAAATTATTTGTTACTATACATATTTGTGATTGTTGTTGTTTTAGTTGTTGTTGTGTTGTTTATTGTTGTTTGGTTTGTTTTCTGTAAACAGAGAATTGTATGTTGTTGTTGTTGTTAATGATGTTGTTGTGATTGCTGTTGTGTATTTAGTTGTCTTAATACTGAGATTAATATATCCTTTTGTACTGATTATGGTTTCGTTTGTGCGTTGTATTCTTGTTTATTTCTTCTGATTGGGTGTTGATAGAAAGAATCTCATTACCTATAAGGGTTGTTACCTACCTATATTACTATACACGGTAAATGTAATAGGTTTGTACCTATACTAGTATCACAAAATATTATGGTGGGACAAATATTAATGAAAAATACATAACAAAAAAATGTGGTTCACTTAAACGACAAGTTCAGTGACAAACAAATTGGGTAAAATTGAAGAATTTTTCTCTAATTATAATATAAATGAGCAATTTTCAATTTTAACACTTTATTTCTTTGCTTTAACATTGATCATTGTTAAACATTGACATCAATATGAATAAATTAATATTAATTATTAATACAATTTCATGCAAATGTGATGAATTTTTTCGGAGTAGAATCATTAATTGGTCGAACTTTAAAAATCTCGATTTAGAGCATTTTTCTGCATACCCAATCCTTTTACCTTGAATATATATATAATACTTAGTAGTATATATATATTAATATATATATTATATTATTATATATATATATATATACCTTAATATATAGTATAATAATAATATATATATATATATATATATAGTATACTATATATATATGATATATATACTATATATAACGGTATATGTATAGTAATATATATATTATATATCGAAAAAGAAGAAGGAAACCTTCAACAAATTTAGATCGGTAGTTCCCAAATCATGGGGACAACGCCCACAGGGGAGCATTGTTGTTTTTTAAAGGGGCAATTCAAATAAGTTTTTAACTGAAACTTTTTTCATTTTTTTAATCCTCACATCTTTTACTGGTAATCTAATAAGCAACGATGCAAGTAATTAAGAAAGTATTAAAATATGGCAACTACGCATTTATCCTTATAAACGTGAATGAATCTCTCTCTCTTCTCCTCTCTCTCTCTCTCAAGCTCTCATCTGCTCTCTCTCTCTCTCATCTCTCGTCTCTCGTCAGCGTATCTTCCTCGTCTCTCTCCTCTCTCTCCCTCTCTCTCTCTCTCTGATTTCTGGGAATCTCGTTGTCTTAACTGTTTCAAATTGGGCATGTGTACCCAGAGGCGAAAATGATTCTTATTCATAAAAATGCCTAAATGAAAGTTGTTTTGTAACTCGTTAAATTTTATTTATTTTGATAATTTCATTTTAAAAATTTCAGATGAATATTTAAAAATTAGAGGAAATTTTCACTTTTCTCAAAGAATTTCTAAATAAATCAATGAAGAAATTTTCTTGCTTATTTGGATACTATAAACGAAGCTTTTAACTCGTCCAATTATATCTACGCCAAAAATTTCATCCAAAAAATTAAGAAATAGTAAAAATCTTTGAGGAAATTTTTAATTTAAACAATTTTTACAATTTAGATTTATAAAAACTGCAATTTAAATTACTGTTTAATTAATAAAACCAAAGATAAAACCAACTCATTGTTAATTGCAGCAATTTATTCCTTTTGGATATATTGGAGGATGAATATTAGTTGACGAAACGTGGTGCAAAACATAAAAGCATACCAGTTTTCATTATTACTTTTTGAGGCGTTGATGTTACCCATTTGGTTAAAAATACTCTCACTGAACGACGGTTAGGTGGAGCAAAGGAACTATAAGCAGTTTCTCCTGCAGATTCGGAAGATATGACGTTTCCAAAGTTTCTTTATTATTTAGATGCTAAGTATATAATATATATATCATAATTAATAATATATATATATATATACTTATATATATATACTATATATTATATATATAGTTATATATATAATATATTATTTAATATAATATATAATATATATTTGTGATATATATATATATATATATATATTATATATAATATATAATACTATACTTATATATATATATTAATTATATTATCATATATATATATAATCTCTTAATATAGGTATATTATACTATTATACTTATATATATATATATATTATATATGGCCAAGTTAAATGTTATATATTATATTATATATCATATATATATATATATATATACTATATATATATATAGATAATAATATATATATATATATATATATGTCATTTTATATAATAAATATATATATATATATATATTTAATATGAAGCACAGTTACTAAGATATTATATATATGTTGAGAAATTATTTAATCACCTACTGTTAGGAGATTACTTACTCCCACATACTGTAGAGAGATTACTTACTCATATACCGTAGTGTGATTATACTTATCACATTCTGTAATAGCTATTCGGTTATTCTCACCTAATGATGTGTCATTTTTATATTTTAATATACGTAACCCATAAATGGTAGTCGTTGTAGGTATTTTGCTATATAGTATTTCGCAAATAGGGGTCAAATTAAATAGACCTTTATTCGTTTGCTCGCACTCTAGGATTTGGAATTCATCAGTACTGAACTAATCGGGTGCTGGTATGGGTGGATGGATAAGTTATTCATTATCCGTAAGATACTAACTCAGCTTAGTTGAAACTATCTAACTGGGAAGACATACATATAGTTATATCTATATTTAATAAGAATAGATATCAGTTGCTGTTCCGCTCGTGTGACAATATAAACCTCTTAGTATTATCGCAACTAATGAATAAACCCATCGATTTGTTAGTGACCTTCTTATCCTGTAACATGTAATAGGTTTTCAGCGTTCGAATACGTTGAAATATTACAATGCATTATGCTTATAAATACAAAAATGAATTATACAATCTCAGCATTCTTTAAACGTGAATGTTGACATAATCTACGATGACTTAATTACATATACTGCGTTCACTCGATGATATAATCCTTACGATATATTGTACTAACGAAACTAATATGTGGTTCTCACGTATTAAATAACATGTAATACAGGAGTGCGTTAATAACTATCAAGTTTGGCAAAGTTTACTGTCTCTCTTAGTATATATTAGAGTAAATGAGTTAGCTTTGCTTAGGAACTCAATAAATATGCGATAATAAAGATATGGTTATTAGTTGTGATTTGCTTATGAGAATGCCATTAATAACTTTATAATTACCTTTCAAATATGTAGAATATCTTTATAAGTGATTATATTACGTAAAAAAATCATATATAAAAATATATAACCCTACTATATATATACAATACAGGTAGCGGATTAAAAAACAAAATATTCGTGTTTCGTTCTTATTTGTTAAACGAAATAGTGACACGTTTTTTTTATAAAAAAAAAACAACCAAAGTTGCAAATAATGATTATTTTTGTTTTTATTTATAATTTTTGTATTTTTTTTTTATTGTTTTATTTCAAATTATACTTTTTTTTTCTATAACTGTATGTTATCAATATTTAACGTCTTTTTTCAGCAGGTTGTATTTAAAAATTCATTAATGTATTCATGTAAATACAAGTATGGAAAAATGAGAAAGGTATTGTGCTCTATATATACTTCGCCTTAGGTAGTGGTGTTACTGATTTATATGTTATAAGATCTTTTATTAGTCGCTCGAATTGAGCAAGTGGGGTGGCGTCTGATTAATTTTCTGGTGGCTAATAGGGTGGTTTGTTGGGACTGGCCCCGAGTGTGTTTGTGTGTTGTGGTGTGTGTGTATGTTGTGTGTTGTGTGTGTGTGGTGTGTGTGTGTGTTGGGTGTGTGGTGTGTGTGTGTGTGTGTGTGTGAGAGTGTGTGTTGTGTGTGTGTGTGTGTGTGTGGTTTGGTGTGTGTGTGTGTGTGTGTATGTGAGTGTGGGTGTGTGTGTGCAATGTTAGTTACTTTCTGGTGTTAAGTGTGGATCTTTTTTAATGTTGGCAAGTTTACTTCAGCTTATAGAAATAGATTGCATGACGCTATCTCAGGCTTCTTATCTTCTGCTATATCATCACAATATATGATTTTAGTTCTTGGATAATGTTATGTTGACTTATATTATTATGAAACTTTGTTGTATTAGCAATACTTTTCGCTGGCAGGTATGATAATTACACATAATGGTGTTAATGTTAATATAAGTTTTGTTAAATAATTAACCAAAATGTTAATTATATATATATATATATATATATAATATATTAATATATATAGTTAATATTTACTCATATGTGTTATATTGTATATTTTGAATAGTGACATGCTTCAGCAAAGTGTGTAATATAAGTTATTACGTTATTTGGATGTTATGTTGTTTACATCATATACTTGGTAGGTTTAAATTAGTTGGGACTAATATATGAGTATAATCGTTAAGACATTTTTAGTGTTCTTTCGTGTCTATTATGATAGGGGTAGGCATTTCTCGTTGGTGGTTTATAATTCACATGAAGTTGTCTAGGTTTGTAATTAGACGCACTTAAGATTAACCTTGAGTATTACTATTATTCGTAATATGCACAACCTCTAGAATTTAAACAATGTAGATATACACGAATTAGATTAATGAAATTTCATAGATTTATTATATTTGTTGTATAGATTCTAGTTATAGTTCAATATTATTAAAAGTAACTTTTAGGATTCTCTATTACAAGATCTTAACTCAGCACCTCACATACGATAACGCGTACTTCAAAGAATAAGAGCAAACGCAATTGTGTTTAAGTTATATTATTTAACATAGTTTGAGTTATCACATATAAGGATATATAAGAGTCTGTGATGGAAGGTTGAAATGCTGGTACTTATTGGTAAGTTATATGTGAGTCTTTAAATATTTCACTTGTTAGCGTATTCATTTGGCTTAGAGATGAGGCGTTACAGTAACACGTATATATAATTGAGTATAGCTTTATTATATACACTTAGGAAAGGGAGTTACTGTAATTCTATTATGATATTATTTATTTTATTTTATTATTATTTATTTTTTATTTCTTGATGGTTCTGGAACCATTATTTTCGAAAATTCTACAGACCCAATAACATATATAAACACACCAAAAAATTTCTCAAATACAGAGATCAAATGATTTCATCTACTATTAAAAAGAAATTTAAATTAAGCTGGTACATCCACATAGCTAATAGTGTTTAGTATCATTAACACCCTAAAGTACATTTCTGTATTACCTAACTAAGGTCTTTCACACAAATCGCACTACCATGGCAAAACCTCTGTCGACGGTCGACTAGCATAACCTGGGTTGCGGCTGGTCTAAACTTCACAACTTAGGGAAATCTCTCCTTTCTTAGCACAAGATTCTAGATCTACATTATTTATTTCACTAATGAAATAAATCCATTATTACTCTTTCATTTCTACGGACAAAGTTTTCATTAAACACTTACTCTTTCCACAAATATTTTCTCTTTCAAGGTCATGGGTCCTATTATGTTTGGATTTATTTTCGGCAGCTCTGGTGCAGCATATCTCATATCCTTATATACCATACAGTCGGGGAGACCCCCTAATGGGGGGAGGTCCCATCAGACTCTCACCACACACGTTCACACGACTCTCTCAAAATTTCAAATTAAGCTAATCTACACATAGAAATTGATATATCATTCAGAGAAAAAAAAGACGAAAACTCTATAAACAACAAATTAATCCATCACTATCTCTACATCTCACTCAAATCAATTGTGGTTTTGTGGGTGAAGAAATCTTATTTTAATTACATCATAACAGAATCAGGTTTAGATTATTAGTTAACATACTACTCGGTGATCGAGCATCAAAAAGGGATTGTTGGAGGCTGATCACGAGGCTCGTGCACAGGGTGTGCTCTGACAAAATTTTTGGCCACCCCACGACTTCTAGTTTCAACATTTTATTAACGATGGGAGCTTGAAATAATCTAAATATTCCAACACTCAGGATAGAACTTTCTCACCAATAAGAAACGATTATCTTTATACCTCCATATGGATATTCACTGGAAGGACTAATTAATTATTCATAAGGGATACTTTTTTCACAGGGTGATAAATATTTTATATTGCGGGAGATGAGAGACGATCCCGTGGCTAGATTCTTTACATGAGACTGGCTCTAGTACATTCTTTAATTAAAACACAAACTAGTCAGTTATATCTACAGATCCAACAAATTTAATATATAGTTATACTTAACAAACTGACCTATCTAATATATTAAATCCATGTTAATACATCACTAACTCCTCTCGATCACCACAATATTATCATTTCTCCCTACATACTCTTAAAACGTTCAATATTGAACAAATGAACCAGTATTAAACTTCGAAACAGTACTGATCTATCTCGAGACATGTTCACTCGAACAATGCGACAAAAGTTGATTAACTAACAAACGAACGTTGCGTTGACCTATTATACAAAAATAATCAATAGATTTGAATACAGTCCTATTAAACCCATAAACCTAACACAAACATCACTCATGAGCTCACTTAATCAATACTCTTACATAGATTCTTTGTCACTACACTAGGGATTGTATTATCTAGAGAGATGGAGCCTAGGGGGCGGAGAGCTCTTTCCCGCGTCAAATGTCGAAGACACATGTCGATCATCACACGGATTGAGCCGAAGTCTCTGACTGTTTCATCCATGGCAACACACAACAAGAAGGGAGCCGAGACCCACAGTGCGCACTGGTTGTAGAGTTTCTTGTATAGATAGATCACCTCTCGCACTCTCCGGGACCTAACGCCGGAGAGCTCGGGTAGCGCGTAGCTCGGTAGGACAACGCTTGTCAACTCCTATCACGTTTTATGTGCCGGTGGAAGTGTGGCATATTATCATGTGGGTGGCACGTTCTGGGAACGCACAGCTTCTGAGAGGAGAGCAATCGGAGGGAGATCCGTAGAGCTACCATACAGACACTCTACTGTGTGATTTTATGAATTTAATTAGAGGCTTGATCTTCTATATCTCGATATTACGGGACATTCTGTGTCTAGTTAAGGTGATATTCTCCACATCGCGTTTGTTATTCGTGTACTGGCTCGCCGCTGCTGGCAGAAGGCGCGCGCTCCTCAGGTCAGGAGCGCTGCGTTTATTTCTTCATGGGAGATCTTCTTTGAATGTCGGCTTAAGTCTTTAATAGTATACATCCTCCACTACTCACAAATTTCTCTCACTAATCTCTCGTGTTACTTAGGCCTATAGAGTTCACGAATATCGTCGCGATAGACATTTCAGTTGCCATAATGCATTACTTCCAACAATTAAGAGTGGTAAGCTTATCAAATGAGATACTTAATATCAGTTGGTGAGTTCGTTCCCATACCACGGGAAGTGGTACCGGGCAGAGCCCTATTCAAGGCACGGGGTGTTCTACACACGCCCTCAGTAACATCTGACACTACATAAGCAAATATTGATTTCCTACAACACTATTGACTATTGGGACATTATATACCGAGTATAGTATTTATATCTCACCCATTATTGGAAACTTTTCACTAAAATGAAATTTTCATACTTTAACCATTCCTTGATGTTTTTATCAAACTAGTGTTTCACGGAAATACACCTACCTAACTTCACTTCTTACTCTCATCATAGTTTAAGAAAACTACTTAAAACCATCGGTGAGGATAACAAATGTGGGGCTTATATCATACCATGCTCGAGGACGTACCACACAAAAGAGTGTAGAAACACTTCTTCCCTATAATATACTTATTTATATTTATAAGAGCTCTAAATTATTATGCTACTTTCCATCTTTTTACAATACTAGAAAATATTTAATTACCTTTTCTCTATATTTATAACAAGACTTTTTCTTACCCTCACTTATACATTTTCATTATAACGTTTGTTTGCCCGTTATAAATCATAAGCAAAAAAAAATATCCTTTTATCATACCTACACAATCTAATTATAACCCTTCTAATATAACAACTCTTTCATTAATCACTACAATATACACTAATCAATGTCCTCTTTAATAATTAAAATTCATATCTTACTCTCAAATAATTAATTTTAAAGCTCACCTTCTATCAGGAAAATTTACTCCGTATAATAAGCTATTCTTATGGCATCACACCAGCATAAATCTGACTACACTAAACATTAATACTCCCAATGTTAGTTTATATAAATCGTTTGCCTTCATTGTACTCTTAGACATCTGAAGAACACATGCACTTTTAAACGCGTAGCTCTAGCAACATTCTTACCATGACCTTTACACTGAATGCGATCCTACAAAAATTATAAATAAAAATTTAATTTTTAGCCCTCACATTATATCGTGCCAAACCTATATAACCAACTTATTTTAGACATTAAATAACAACATGACCCCTCTCATACATTCCAAAGATTTACACAGAAGAAAACTTACTTGATTCACACATACTCTAACATCCTTAACACGCATGAAATTTATATGATAAAGGTCAAAAAGGTGAAATCATAATATATCATATATCCAACTCTAATTACATCATTTTGACTCACCACTAATAATTTCTATAAAATAATCATATTAAATCTAAATCTAAAATTATCTATTTGTAGATTTCTTATTTGTTAATATTAAATTAATTTTTAATACTACAACAACCTGTCACCTGGTGAGGATTTTCAAGAAAAAAGAATTACGAAGGGGATTGTAAGGCATATAAGTCAAATGATAATAAATATTGAATTTTCCAACCCAAAGGATTTCGAAAGTATTCAATTATTACATTAAAGGCTTCTATTTATAGTAGGTATTTAATATCTGAGCTATAGATCAATATATTTTGTATAGATTAAATAACTCCTGAAGATGATATCTTTACATACTTATCACTATAGAGGTATTATATCACGGGGTACCCTCTCAGAGGGAAAACGGTATATGACCTAAGTAGTGTTTTATATAACTATATATATATATAATATACGAATATGATACACGACATAACTCAAAAAGGATACTTTAGAACTTAAACTTGTAAAAGAGTGCTCTTATTCAATAGGTGGAATATATAATGACCTATATATATAGTCTATATAGGCACGTGACAGAACATAGATCATATATAAAATTCATATGACTCTAACATAGTGCTCTCCGCGCATTGCCCACGCGACTAGAATGGCGAGGTGTGGTAAAAGATATAACACAGGACCTCACTGTAATGTTGAAGAACCACAATATCTTACTGAATTCTAGATATAGTAAAATAAAAAAGATGGGTTAAATTTAGATGTAAATTAATAATTTAAAAAAACCGCAGGTTATTACAATTATGATATACACGATATATGAATAACTTCTTGATGTGTGTAATCTTCACAATTAACAACAGTGGAGTTTAGATTCCTAGAACAAAGAAAAAAAAGGCTCAAACAATGTCGTAAGATACACACTACAGCTCTTTCTTTCACAACCACTATAAGTAAAATATAAGTCATAATTAAAAAAGATTAACGTTTTAAACTTTAAATCACCCTCTATGATAAAGAGTGTCTCTATTTCAATATATAGGAATAAGGTACCACTATATATAGTGCCTATGGCAGGTATACAAGGATACCTTCAAGCATAATAGCAATCCGCTTAGCACTCTAGTAGTCATAAGGTATAACATCAGAGGGACTCATCAATGTAAGTGAATAACCACTCTCACTATAGGATCTGAGGTATGAGTTATTATATTTGTATAGATGTAAATACTTAAATATGATATATAGCTAAATATTAAACCGAATGATTATTCAATTATGTATTAAGATAATATTAGTATATCTTAGATAGTGATAATTCACTTTCACTTAACCAGGATATTAGATAGCTCGTGCACAGAAAGGTGCAGTCCTGCGACGCTTTGAGGATATTAATTTGCACCAATGTCGCGTTGTGTAACGCAAGTGGCTCCCACTAACTGTAACGACGACAATCACGTTAAGATAAGAAACAGAGACAATAACAGTCTTAATGAAATTGCTGTGTTAGACTTTTAAAAGTAACCATCACTTGTAATTAAGAGTAGTGGTCACATATATAAAAAAAAAAATATAGAAAATTCTGCGAAAAATGTGGTATGCATACTCAATTTGGCAAGTTACTTAGCACTTACTATTGGTTTGTACTTTTTTTACTAATGTACAAAGCAACGGCACTCTCGCGGGAGTGCTCACGTTCGTGGGGGGTGGACAGAGAATCACAGGAGTAACACAGGTGATTCGGAGAGTGTCAAGAGACTCGCACTGCTAGATAAGAGTGGAGAGTTATTAATTGTAATTAGGATGTTAAAATTATACTTAACGGCAATTTAAACAACGGCAGGTTTATTCAGATTTGGTAAATACAATTTCTCGCAGAAGGAGCACGGGAGAGGATTTTAAATTCCTATGGAAAGAATAATTTGAAGGATTAATACAATAACATAAGGAGTTTATTAATTATCTATAATAATAATATGAGAGTAATAACACTATAAGTGACGGAGTTTGAAAAAAATATGATGCTGTGATATTAAAATAGTAAATATTATACTATATTAATAATCAATAAATAATAATAATAATAATTATAAATATAATCACACTCCCATAACAGTATCTAGAGTGTCTAATCTTTTATATAGTGATATATCATGAGTGAATAACATCTTATATTAGATACAATACATCTGAGCACTATAAATGCAGGAAGATGCGATTGATCTTGAGGTGTATATTTCATATGTACCATGACTAGATGAATATCCAATTAATCTAATCCTATTAGTGAATAGGAGAGTGCTACCTTTCTTCTCTATCATTGATTAAGGTTCATTATGCAAATCAGGTTTATTGTAATATCTTTGTTTTAGTTATTTGTTCTAGGTGCTCGTATGATTAAACGACCGATTACTCTCATTGTGAGGGCCGGTCACACTGTAGATTCTCGAATGATTAGTGGGACTATCCTAGTGTATCATAATGATATGTATTCTCAAAATTCACAATTATGGAGTATATTATTTTCTTATTAAGTAGATTTGGTGGTATAGGTCATGTTAATTGGAGTGCACTTATGCCCTAAAATAATATCGTATATAGAACATTTCTATTTAATAATTAATAACTCGTCCTTGCAACTGAATGAGAGTTGGTTCTTACATGGTCCTTTGTCGTTTAGTATACCTTTGACACACATGGACCGATGAAAAATAAATAAATAATTTGGTGTCGACATCGCTAAATGCAGTTGGAAAAGAGTTAGATTGTCGGCGCCTAGAATTACAAGGTCGCACGTTCCTCAATATTATATGAATACGGAGCACTCAAGGATGCGCTCTATTTTATAGTTTTATAGTTACGTATCTTTCTGCATGTGTCGTATGTATGTAGGGAGTTCAAAGCGCGATATGAGCGAGAATTCTCCTGTTTCCGCGGCGCTCAGGAGAGCACGCGGGTTGGAATTACTGGGGTTCTCGAAATTCTGAAGTGGTTAGTGTTTCGAGCCCGGCAGCTGCCAAAATATAGGTATTTCTGTTTCATTATCTTCGCTTATATCTTACCCTTATATTTATATTCTATATTATTATATATATATTATTATTATATTTATATATTATATTATATATAATATTATAATATATATATATATATATATATTATATATTATATTATATATAATATATATATATATATTAATTATATTATATATATATATATATAATATATATATATATTATATATATATATAAATATATTAAAAAATAATAATAATATATATATATATGATTAATTACACTCTGAAATGAATTTTTTTTCCAGGTATAGGAGATTATCCCCAGGTGTCGTTAGCTATTGATACAAGTAATAAACTAACTGTGTAGCATAGGATGTTCCTGTATAAATAAATAACTCGTAATAAATATTATTTATATATTAATATTATATAATATATTATATTTTATATATATATATATATATATAGTATTTAAATATTAAAATAATATATTATAAATATTATAATTATATATATTAAAATATAATATATATATAATATATATAGGTATATTATATTATAATAATTATATAGTATATATTATTATATATTATATATATATATTATATATAATTATTAATTATAATATATTAATAATATATATATATGTGTGTAGTTGTGTAGGATTGTTGATGACATGCCTTTTTAGAATGTGCCCTTTAGAATATTTTTTATTTGTTTAGAGACAAACGCAATTTTAATAAATAACCTATTGTATATGGCTATATTCAATTAAAGTTATTCACAACATGGAATTGTGTGGATTACTTAGTTGCATAACTTGAATAAAATATTGGTTGACTAACAGAATGAGAGTGAGTGAGTGAGTGAAAGTGAGTGATATTTGAAGATGAGTAGATTTAATGAAGAGATAGAAGTAGATGAGAGTATAAAGTAGATTTAGTGAAGATAGAGAAATAAGAGAGAGAGAGAGAGAGAGTTAGAGCAGGAGAGAGAGTTCACGCAGGAGCAGCTTATGAAGTGGAGAAGTAGGAGGAGATTTCAGACATATGGAAATTTGAAACAAGCAAATACCTAGCGTTGTCCTCTCACTTTATTAAACTAAATTTGATAATTGACATAGTTCGAGTAGGGATCAGGGGTCAGTTGACCATCATCGAAGGGAAAGTACATGTATGCTTTACCAGAACATATTAACAAATAATGTAAGTTTTTTTAAGGATATGACAAATAGAAGGTGTATATAGAATATTGTATTAGGAGTCCGGTTAATGTTTTAAAGATTTTTAAGTATAGGTTAAAATATCTGTAATATACATTACGTATGTTATTATATTGCGCATTAGGTATAATTGCCCTAAATCAATCTTCCAAAATTGGATCAACTAGAAGTCTTTACATTGTGTGTCGGACTAGGATGCCATCAGAATTAAAATAGGATAATTGTACGAATGACCAGGCGCGGCTCGTACCGCACTACAGGCACCTGCAATCACATTAAATAAGTCATCTCAAATTAGAAAGCTTAGATTACACATTTCACAGCTCAAATTCTTGTTAATTTTTATGGGTAACGCTTGTTTTTGCGTATCTTAATCTTGTGGGTGTTGGGGAGTGGTGTAGTCTGTCAGGTTGCGGCGACAGTGAAAGAGCTGAGCATCGAAAACATCTCCGCGAAACCGGTGGGCTCTTACCCTATTTATGACCTCTTAACCTGAGTAACCAATCCGCTGGGCTAATTCTATAAACTCTGAGTGTTCTCTGTGGGTAGCTACAACCTCTGTCACCTCAGCCATCTCACAGAACACGATTTGCGTACCTCGCTGAACGAGTACCAGGCTGGGGCGACGGCTCCACCCCGCAAGTGCTGGCCTCTCTATTCGGCCAACATACGTTTAATGTATCTAACTACCTATACTATATGTAAATATTTCTGGGGTTCTGGGAGGATGGGAGTCGTGTGTCCTATGTAACTTAATACTTGTAGTTATTGTATTCAGGACTGTATATCATAACAGTCCTCGGGCTGAGATCTCGGGGGAATCTTCCTAACTTTATCAGGGTGGTCTTGTGGGCTTCTCGAAATGCCATAATATCCGCATTATTCTCTCTCTAAGCAAAAACTTCGAGCACTACTTGACATGGCAAAATCAAATAAGGGTTGTAATTATGCACATACGATAATAAAAATCATAAGTCTGTGTTGATGGACCTGTCTTCCGTCAGACATAATTCTTTTGTGATGTGTGCCTCTTACGGAAATTTGATACTCGTATTGCCAGAGGCACTCTATGTTGACATGGAAATTAAAGCAGGGTATAATGAGGTCATAACCATTATTTATTATTTATCTTTAGTGAATTAATATCTAAATTTTCCCGTACCGTTCGGCTTGACCATGATAACTGGGTCATATCAGAGCTAAGGAATTTAGTTCTTCATTATTATATCCTATTCCAGTTATTCGTCATATAATTACTTGGGACAAGGGTTCTGTTAGTTGAATCTACTCAGTTAGTCGTGAAGAAGGGTTGATATTCCCCTTAATTTGGTTTACAAGAAAATAAACACATTGACACTAAGGGGATTGTGGGTTTGGGGGGGTTCGAGGGCAGTACAATGTATCGCTGAATTATATGCAGATAGGGATTTTAGGCGATAGTGTGTGTTTTTGCAAATACAGGGTATGAGATGGGAGGAGATTGAAAAAAGAATGCTTTCAATGATGAAAAGGTTTCTTATAGGGGGCACTATAATTTAATCAGTATGCTCTAAATAAATTTTTGGGGATTTCTCACTTTACTGAAGCGAGAAGCATGAATATAGCTCCTAATCAACAAGGAACATGAATCTATAGAGCGTGACATCATCAACTATTGCGTAATTTATAAAAATCGCTAAGGGAGGGCTACGGGTTCTTGTACAAGAACTTTGACGAAAATGCTTCATTTATTTTGGGAAAACAAACACCAAGGAACACACTAAGTTGACTAATCGTTAATGTTACGAATTGATCATTATGACATTAACGTGTTTTCTATCAAATTACCATTATTTTCTGCTCAATTGAAATCTTAGAAAGTTTTCCACCGCATGACTAACACTCATATCATTGACATTTGCACTCACTAAATTAGCTGACTACATGGTCACTTTAGTGAATTCGTAATACCAAACCCTGAAGTTTTCACGCTTACCTACTCCTCAATATTGGGTACATTCTTAGGACCATTTATCCATAGCATTTATAATCTCATTTTAACTTTTTATAATACTCTTCCGTCATTGCAAAGACTACTCGCACATACCTCTCTGGGTCCCAACTATTTTGTTTTTTGTTCTCGTCGAGTGGCACTTATCTTGGATCGTGGGTGACTTGGCGAGGCTTCGCGCAAATCGGCTTGTCTTACGTTTCCGTCTAAATTGACTATAATAACTGGATATGGACATCAATCATACCTGGTTGTTTGACTTCCTATGCGTCTCTGGGTCTTTGTCCATCTTAGAGCCATCGGTGGGAGCTGTGTTATATCATTGACCGGTGGAGATTCAAGATAGCAGAGGTCAGTTTCTTCTTTTCGACATGAGTGTCTAAACAGTTTTGATTTTCGTCTCCTATACTTCAAATAGGCTTCGTCGTGCGCCTGGTTTGCGTAGTTTGGACCAAATCTCAGTTGTCCAGAGACAGGCGGGTTATTCGAATGGAGGTGTGAAAAATTCTCGTTATCCTCTCAGGCAGCATATGCAGCACCTATCTAACTACACGATTTTAATGTGTTTCCTTTTTAGTTACTCTCTCTCGAGCATCGAAGAATATATAGTTCACGGGCATTAAATCTTTCTCAATATTTACAGGTTTTCTCAGCTTAATTCCAGTCCTTTCATGTGTTTCTAGGGTTGATATTTCGTGGTTTAATTGAACTAATGGGGATAAATCGCTACATATCATTCTCGAATACAAGTAGCAAATTCTTAATTAGTAATCGTAAGAAATTCACTGAAAACGGGTAGCTAATTGCTACAATATAAAACGAAAGGAGTGGCGCTATAGCAAAGCTAATCTTTAGGTATGTCTCCCCTTTAATACACTTTTAAGAACACAATAAAAATACCAGAAAATCATCATTAAGTTTCTTCCTTTTCCTGGAGGTCCATTATTAAGCTCCCCAAACTTTATAACTATTTCTGCTGAATCGTAGATCATAAGACCATCTCCTTTACTCACCCATATCATATATTATACCGTTGGTAATTATCATATAACTTAGATACGTTGCCCTTTAGAACACCAATTCCTTTAAGTACCAGCTATTTCTCTGGTAACTTCAGCGAAGAGGCCGATTCCTTGGTATTTTGCCTAAAACACATTTCTTTTATGTTTTTCCAAGTATATAATTATATATATTATCCAGCCTCCCTACTATATACCTACTCATACATAATATATATATATGATATACTAACTTATATTTTACTTATATATAGTCATTATACTATTATATATACTATATTATTATACTCTATATATTATATATCTATATCATATATATATATTAATATAATATATTATATATAACTATATATACCTACTATAACCTTGATAGCTACTGGGGTGGCACTATTCTATATATATATTTACCTCCTATACTATTATATATATATACTACATATATATATATAATATATATAATATATGTATTACTTATATATATATACTCACTATATATATTTATACTATATTACTTCTATTATTACTATTATTCTACGGTTTTATGTTATACTCATATTATATTATATATATATGATATTATGGTATTATATAGCTAGGATGATACATATATATCTATATTATTTGGCTATTTACGTTGTATTATATATAGTAATATATATATCCGGACGTAGATAAACAAATTCTACTTGGAGTTTTTGACGAAATTAAGGGACTTTTGTTTAGCAAATTGAAAGAAGAATTTTTTTCTGTAGTTTCTGAGGCTTAGTTTACAGTTCCTCTTGATAAATATTTTTATTCCATGTCATCATTTTTTTTTTTAAGTATAACAAGAATGCAAATTTTTCTGAAATATGGTACGAGCCCTATATTAAATTATACTAATAGTATATATATCTTTATATATATATATATTATATATTATATATATTATATATTATATATATTATATATTATATAATATATATATATATATATATATATATAAATATGAAGTAATTGTCATTATTGTATTTTCCATCTTTAATCTTGCAATTCATTCACTATACGCATCCTTAAAAATTTCTAAAGGTTATTCAAAAAGCCTCCGTCACGCAGCATAAGGGATTATATAATATATATATATATATATATATATATTATATATATATATATAATATATATATATATATGTAATATATATATATATATATATAGATATATATATATATATATTTATATATATATATATATATAGTATATATTATATATATATATATATCGGGTTGCTGCGAATTCAACAAAGGGCATAAAATTTAACCCTAATCTTAGCTTAACTAACCTAACCTAACTAATTTTACGATAAAATCTTGTTGATGACAATGAATTTTGAATGTACTAAATGTGTATTGTCTGT
>JABUQX010059280.1:62500-72500 GCA_015478945.1 Trachelipus rathkii | reverse complement strand
AACTTTTGAGCGTACTACACCCCCTCCTTGAATAAGGCTCTGCCCGTGAGTGGTGGTGACAACTGTAAAAAAAAATCCTTGGGTGGGCAGATATGTGGCAAATGAACTGAATCTCCTACTCACCCCATCCAAAACATCATTCAGATTATCCCAGAAAACCCACTCTTCAATATTACCCTCAGATGGACCATATGTCACAAACACATACTTTTACCTATTCAAACTTAAATTTAACCTTTAGAATTCTAGCACTCACACACACAAAATCTACCATAGCTCTCTACCACAAGTCACTCATCAGAATTGCAAATCTTTCTATCCCCTTCTCATTCCTTTCCACACCAACACAAACACATTTCACACCACACCACTCATTTTCACCGTTTCTTCCTTCCATCTTTGTTTTCAATCACAGCTAGCCAAATCCAAATTTGCCCTTTCTAAATACATGAATCACCTCTCTCCTCTTCTCCTGAACATTTATGCCTCTGACATTCCATGTATCCATACGATTCATACATTTTCTCCCAAATATAGAACGCCGTTACGGCGATCACGACCTTCTCTGAGCTATGCATTAGCATTCTGGAAAAGATAAGGTTGGTGTGCAGTAACCCAACCATCATCCTTAGTGCCTTCTACTACACATGGACGCACAATGTCGGCAATTGTTTCTCCCCACACAGGGATATAAGGGATAGGGATATCTGTCTAGAAGAGGGGTGTGGATATAAGTATGTGTATATAATATGTGGATAAAAGATGGTGTCTCTAAGATGTTGTCTGGATGATGAGTGTGGATATGAACGCAGAACAGAAAGGCGAACCATTAGGCAATGGAATGTCATACATACCATAGTAAAATGGGTATATATATATATATATATATATATATATATATGTATATATATATATATATATATATATATATATATATATAAATATAAAAAAATATATTTATATTTTTTTTTATATATATATATATATATATATATATATATATATATATATTTTTTTATTATATTCAAAATTTTTAATATTTGTTTTATTTTTATTTAAAATAATCGGAAAGAGCAAATTTTGCCGATGCCGATGACGATGACGATTGGAAAAAATATGCAGATTTTTGCCAAAAATTGACGATGACGATGACTGATTAATCGTCCCATCACTAATATATATATATATATATATATATATATATATATACATAATAATATATATATATATAATAACCAACATATATATATACTATATATATAGCATGACATATATAACAACATATGTATATGCGCTGCTGCTCATATCATCTTATATATATATGCTGTATATATATATATAACAACAGCATAACATATATATATATATATATATATATATATATATATATATATATATATATATATATATAATTAAATAAAGACTTATCTTCTATCTGCTGACGTGTAATCATCAGTTCCCTTTTCATCCAACATATAGACTAAATATTTAAACTCAAGATACTTGTTCCAATTGCTTGTCATCAACATTTCCCATTTCTCACCTGGATTCCCGTCACTCGCTACTATCACCTTACCCTTATCTTTCATTTGATTTCAAACCCTTTTTACACCTTCTGTCAAAGCTCACTCTACCAATCTTATCAACCTCTCTTCAGATTCACCACACAAAAACAATCATCTATGTACAATAAACAGAGCACCCTCCACTCATATATATATATATATATATATATATATATATATATATATATATATATATATATATATATATATATATATATATATATATATATATATATATATAATATTCTTCTATATGTAGCCAATAATATGTATATATAACAGCATAATATATATATATAATATATATAATAATATATATAATCTTAATAATATATATTTATATATATATATGTATATATATATATATATATAATAATAACAATATATATATATATATATATATATATATATAATATATATATATATATATATAATAATAACATATATATATATATAACTATAACATATATATATATAATATAATATATATATATATATTTCTCGGATAAAATATTTAAAATGAGTACAATGCAATAAAATACATAACCTCTACCACAGTTACTAACTGCAACTTGTTCTTAGCCTATGCCAGCATATATCTTCCATAAAACACTCAATAAACTAATTCCCATATAGTTCCTACAGCTTCACTTGTCTCCTTTATCCTTATATAAGGGTACCATTACTGTTTAATTTCTATCTTTCGGAACCATACCCTTCATAAAAGCTTTGTTACACAACTTCCATATCCAGTCAGTCACAATCTCGCCTGCATTCTTGATCATTTCACCTGTAATTCCATCTATACCTGCGGATTTACCATTTTTCAACTTTATCACTCTAAATATTACCTCCTCTCTACTAATTACCTCATCCCAAAAAAATATATTTCTTCTTACACTATTAAACCCACACACTTTCGCTATCACCTCTTCATTACTGCCAAGGTTATTCAGATTTTCGAAGTGTTCTATCCACACTCTCCTCACATCCATTTCATCAGTCACGAAAGTACCATCCCTATTCATTATTATATGGAGATTCCTCTTACTCTCTCTCTTTCTTAACCTTTTGCTCTTCCCTCCAGAAGAGTTTCCTTGTAAATCAACATTCATCCTCCTTCTAATTTGTTCATTTACCTCTATTTATCTCCTACGTATTTAACTATTAGTCTTCCCTTTTTCGTCCATATATATTTCTGTACACCTTTCTTTTGAGATCTAATCATTGGCTTTTAGCACATTCAACCACGCCTCTGTTTTTTTCCTTTTTACTGCTTGTTTCACCTCAGCATTCCACTACTCGATTTTAAGATTCCTACTTCCTTCCACATACTTCTCTTGCGGTACTAACAAAGGATTTCTTCATTTGGGTTTAGATTTGTACAGTTTCATCTTGTTCACAGTCAACTGATTTATTTAAATGCTTTCACATAATTTTCCTTATAACCTTGCTCGCTTAACATCTTACTCTTAATTCTCAATACTTCCTTCCTTATCTCTTTCCTCTCCATACATATCCCCAGAAACTTAATCTTACATAAAACAAAATAATGATCTGATATTTCCATCCCCAACCCCCTCAATGATTTAGCGTCCCTCATACTTCGACATCTACTTCTTCACCAACACAAAACCAATCATACTTTTCACTTCAATACCATCTCTACCTACTCCATCTCTCGTATACTTATGAATATTTTTGTGATCGAAGAATGTATTACTTACACATACCTCTCTGCTCAATCACCATCCTACCATTCTCATTTTCTCCCACAACCCCAAAGGCACCAGTTATACCATTGTTTTTCGATCACTTATCCAACCATTTAAGTAGCCCAATACAATCAATCTGAAGCCACTAATCACTCTGTCTAAAACTTCATTCAGATTATCCCAGAAAGCCACACTCTCTCAACATCACCCTCAGAGGTACCTTATGTTACAACCACACATACCTTGACCTCAAACTTAAATTTAATCATTAGAATTCTAGTACTCGCACAAACAAAATCCACCGTAGAACTGTGCCACAGGTCACTCATCAAAATCGGAACTCCTTCTCTCCCACTCTCATTCCTCTTAACTCCAACACACATACATTTCACCCCACACCACTCGTCTTCACCACTTTCTTTCATCTGTGCTTCAGTCACAGCAAACAAATCAAGTTTACTCTTTCTAAATACATTCATCACCTATCTCTTCTTCTCGCTATTTATTCCTATAACATTCCATCCATGTACCCAGACGATTCACATACACAATTTCGTCGAAAGATACTAGGTCGTTTACGGCGATCACAACCAGGTGCGAGGCCGCATGCATAAACATTCCTGGTTTATAAATAAGTGGCAACGGGTCCAAAACCCAAACACCACTGTCCCTTGGTTGCGGTAACTCTTTCTCCCCCCCACACACTCGAATATATGAAAAAAAGGTGTTATCCTTAGTAGTAGTAGTGTTTTATTGTCAGTTTGTGATACCGAGTCTACTCTTTTCTAAGAAGAGTGTGGCTATGAGCGCAAGAGGGGCGAACCATTGGGCAATTGAGTGTCATGATATGTACCCTACACCCCAAATACCCAAGGGGAGGTGGTCTCATTGCTTCGATAGCGATACTTCTCTCTCTCTCTCTCTCTCTATATATATATATATATATATATATATATATATATATATATATATATATATATATATATATATATATATTATATATATATATATATATATATATATATATATATATATATATATATATATATATATATATATATATATATTAATGCAAACATCCACATGCGAGGATATGCAGCATTAAATATCTGCATCCGCTTATGTGTAACATTAATTCCCCACTCGCGGATGTCAAAAATTAGATATCTGCATTCACATCTACATTCGTATTCTTTGATAAATCATGCAAAAATGTTGTCAAGTTGCACCGAACTAGAGATGTAAGTGAATAAAAAACGACCGTTTTTTATTAAAAAAAAACATGTTTTTTATTAAAAAAAACATGATGAATAAAAAACAATTGATTTTCCTGTTTTTTTGTTTTTTTTGTTTTTAATATATATTTTCTTACTTTAATGTTATTTTTCTTTATTTCATTTAAATTTATTAACTAATAAAGAATTATAAACAGTTTTTTACCTATATAATTATACCGATAAAATAAGCACATTAGAAATAAACATGAGTAAATAAAATAAAAAATAAAAAAATATGCCAAGTTTATTCAACATTACACTTCTTACCTTTGAAGCGTAAAAACTGAAGAATGTACATGAAATGAATATGATCATATGAGAAATGAGTCATATGACTATAATGTATATTTACTTACACAAATAAAGAATATAATATTAAGTACCATAAGTTAGTAACTAGTATGATAAGGCCTAACTAAAATTACTACTTTATATATATTATATACTATATATAATATATATATATATAACGATACTTTATATATATATATATATATATATATATATATAACTTCACTGCTATATATATTATATATATATATATGGATATCTAGAAATATATTTATATATATTTATAAAAATACAAAGGACTTGAAATTTTAATAAAAGATGGGAGGGTTTTTCTATATATATATATATATATATATATATATATATATATATATATATATATATATATATATATATATATATATATATATATATATATATATATATATATATATATATATATATATGTATACAACTCATATATATATATAACATATATATCAGAGGCGAACTACTATAATATATCAGTGCTAGCACGAGTTATTATTATAAAAATGAACGATATTCTTCAAATTTTGCAGTTATGATAAAATTCTCTTTTTTTTTGTGAAAATAGGTCATCTGAAAGAATACATTACATTGTATAAATGAAAGATTATGTAAAATTTAAACAAAAAGTGTAAGCATCATCGCCATTGAATAGCCCTATTTTTAATCAATTATAAATTGTAACAGCTCGTACCTCTCCAAAAATGCAGAGATCAAATTTCAAGACGGTATAAATACATATTCGTGAATTTAATTTTTACAAGTTGTTTTTTCCTGTCTAAGAATCTAATAAAACACTCTGGTTTTACAATTTAAGAAAAAATTAAAATATGAAAACATAACTTGTACTTAATGCATCTCGGATAGAGAATTAGTTCGTGTGGTCAGGTTCTGATATCTGAATTAAAGGAAAACTAAGATACCCATAAAACCAATTATATGTTAAAAGAGAACTGTAGGAATGGATAACTCAAATGTTTTAATAATTATTACAGTCATTATATGCAATAAATAAGGAAACCAATAATTTACTTAAAATTTGAATAATCATTTGATTTTTCCAATTTACCTAAATTTGATTTGTCAAATTTGTTTATATACTCCCGTAGAGTCAGCACAAACTTTGCTTCCAAGGCCCCGTGTCCTGCATTTTCGTAGTGAAAATGTTTATGATTTCCTGTTGCATAAAGGTTGTAACATTTTTTTTTAAAGTTTAATTGATTTATTTGTTTAATGTATGAACTAAGAAATAGAGTAAATATGTATATCGTGTTCTATTATATATTTCGAAAATTAAAGGTTTACTTTTGTCTCCTTCTCATTTTGAAAATTGCTAAGTTTACACAGAAAGAAAGGTTATTATTAAGTTCAAGAATTACAACTAAAAATCATTAACAATATAGTAATTTAGTATAACTCTCTTTCTCTCTCTCTCTCTCTCCCTCTCTCGCTCTACTCTCTCTCTCTCTCTCTTTCTCTCTCTCTCTCTCTCAATATATATATATATATATATATATATATATATATATATATATATACCGCCATATATATATATATATATATATATATATATATATATATATAAAATAAGTATTTTTTTTTTTTTTTTTTTAAAAAAAAAAATTGGATTTCTTGCCAAATTTCGGGGGGGCTGTGTGGAAAAATCCTCAAAATAGACAAAATAAGAATAAGGTTTTTGCTTTACGATTGCCATGACAGTGTTTTGAAAGCGTATAATTATGCTTTCTTGGAGGCACAAATCAAAATTCCTCCAGTCAATGATCCTTATGAAAAATAATGTTTCGCAAAAGAATAAATGATCTTAATGTAAAATTAGCGTTCTTGTTTAACATTTTAAACATTATTTTAATAGTAATAAATAGTAAATTGAATTATTTTATTACATTAGTTGCTTTTATTTTTTTTTTAGAGGAGGCCCGAGCCCCCTACATTGCCGTGTAATACCTTTACAAATGTATATATATATATATATATATATATATATATATATATATATATATATATATATATATATATATATATATATACTATATATATATATATATATATATATATATATATATATATATATATACCTTTATTGTCTTCACATTGAGCAATTTGAACATAATCAGATTTATCAGTGATAGGAACAGTCAACTGAAGGCTTATTTGTGCTCTTTTTCTGCTTTGTTAGCATTTGCATTTCTTTACTTTGCTTCCATTTCCTTGATTTTGCTGTACTCTTACTCTCTTTCTGATTTCCCAAGTATTTCATTTTTATGTCATCACTGCATTTTTTGCAATTCGGTATGTGTTGTTCTTTCCTTGAACCATTATTGGCCACCTCAGTGAAGCACAATTTACAGAGTGCTCTTTTACCTTTGTATGTATGATTTTCCTTAAAAGTAAATAGAGAATGGGCAGGTGTTTGTTTTCTTCCAGCCATTGTCAAAAATTTTGAGATATTATCAACTCAAACCATTTATTGTATATAACTTTAAATATATAATTAATTATTATCCTGTAACACCTGTTTCCTATAGTAAACAAGGTAAATAATAAATATTTAGTAGAATGGTATGATAAACTTTAAAGAAATTTAAAAAAAAAAAAAAACAAAAAAACAAAAAACGAATAAAAAAAAAAAAACGAAAAAAACAAAAAAAAACGATGTTAAAAAAAACGATTTAAAAAAAAACACGTTTTTTAACAACTCTACCTGTACCCGACTTTATAATTTTATTATCCAGCCTTGATCCGTGCATTCAAAAGTATTTTGCAGTCCTATTTTCTTTTTAGATAAGGAAATAAAATAATATATAATTTTAGAATGTATAAATGTAAATGACTTATTTAAATGACTTAGTGGGTTTTCAATTTAATTCAAGTAATATTCTAAACAGTTCCTTTTCTTTTATTTTTTTTACAATACAAATAAATTTATTATGTTGAAGGGTTGCACAAACTCTTTTATTATTCCTTTCTTTAAATTTAAGTAAGGAATAATACTAGTTATATTATAATTAAAATTCCATTTGATGATGTTTTCTTTTGTGAAAATATTTGAAGGTAGCTTTGCTTTTTAAATTATGCATTGTGGGGTAGAAATGCAAATTGATAAATGTTGTACTGAATATATATTCAATAAGTCTAATATATATATATATATATATATATATATATATATATATATATATATATATATATATATATATATATATATATATATATATATATATATATATATATATATATATATATATATATATATATATTGATTTTGCTGATGAATATTTTGCATACAAATTTATAAACCAGTATTGTAGGTCCTATGTTAAATATTTTTTTTTTACTGTTCAATGTTGTATCTTAATTTTTAATGTATAAAAGAGGTTCTTGACCTTTTCTTTACCATAGACCTCCATTAAATAACTTTTGTTGCAGCTTACCACCAGCCACACAGTCCTACTGAAGATTTAAAACCCTAAAATGCATTAGATATTCATTTAAAGTTCCTCACGAACGGACGGAACGGTCTTTTAATATTTGGAAGGAAGGGATCATATTTCTTTCATTTTTTCTTTTATTTATTCACCCTTTCTTTATATTTTAACTGCAAATGATCATAATATTTCTTCAAGCCTTCGCTGATACTCTTTGGGAAACATCGCGATCACCCCGGGCATCCAGACATCAGATTACGAACCTCTGAATTATAAATCAATAGAGATAATACAGTATATTATGAAAAACGTAATAAATGATAGGCGACCAACAAGTAAAGAGGTATCTGACATTTACAAAGAGTTGGATATCAAATACATGGATTTACATAAATACTAAAATAAATAAATAATGGGCGACCAACAAGTTGAGAAGTATCCGACATTTAAAAAGAGTTGGATATCAAATACATTAATTTACAGAAATAGTAAAATAACTATAATTGGAGAAATGGAGCTAACCTCCTCCTCCTTCATACTCAATTGCTATTCACATTTTTGCACATATTTGTTAACAGTGTCATCATTGGTTATTGCTGTATATGTCTGCGTTGGCATCCCAACTGATATTAGCTTCTGAAAATCTTTGTCTGTAACAACTGAGGAAGTTTTATATATATATATATATATATATATATATATATATATATATATATATATATATATATAATATATATATATATATATATCATAAAATGTTTCTGAGAAAAGTAAATATATATATAATATATTATCACCTTTCTCACCAATCTCCTGTAGATGCATGCATCTGTCAGTTGTCCTGCACGAAACTTCTCCAACGTCTTCTGTCCATCCACATCTCAGACTTTTTTTTGATTTTTTTATTTAATTTGCGTTTTATGTTTATAAAATTACCATTATATATATATATAAATATATATATATATATATATATATATAATATATATATATATATATTATATATATATATATATATAATATATATATATATATATATATATTATCTGAGGAAAATACCAATACGAAATGTACTAATAATATTATTTAAATGGTGGTAAAAAGCGGATGGTGATTATGATGGTTAGTGATAATGCATAATATTAATTGTCAACACCCCCTACTTGAATAGAGCTCTGCCCGTGAGTGGTGGTGACATTTTATAATATAATATTATAATATCGACAAAGTTTGTTGGTGATATATATTATTATATATTATAATATATATTATATATATATATATATATTATATATAAATATATATAATATATATATATATATAATATATATATATATATATCGACAAAGTTTGTTGGTGTGTAACGCATTTAACTTTTGCATATCTTATAATCCCCACTTCCATTGACATACACATTTAAGTGGCGTGTTTCTAAGCCTATCGCCCTTTGATTTGAATAATGGTGAGAATTTCTCCTCCTCTGGACGTTTGTTTTCAGGTGAAAGATTTTATACAAGTCTCATGAAAAATAAAGGTTCGTGTTTTCGTGGATCATTTTATTTTAATAAATATTGCATTATTGGTTATTAAAGTAGGGTCTGCAATCGTTGATGAAATGAGTAAGTTCATTCCATCTTCGACTTGATCTTTCTCTCAAAGTTGATGGTTCGATGGAGCTT
>JABUQX010059280.1:20000-27500 GCA_015478945.1 Trachelipus rathkii | reverse complement strand
TTGTTAAGATAGATAAAATGGAATGCAAGGAACGCAGTGACATGAAATTAATGAAACTAATTTATATATTCCACGACAATATGTTGCATGAATGTATGATAAAGCTCTCTGGATGGTGATTAGTGATGAAGTGTCTCATTGGTTTGGTGATTACAAATTAATTTCTAACAACAAACCTCCAAATAAATGTTTCCTAACCAAAAAGATGAATGTTGGATAAAAAAAAGATGACATATTACGTATGATTTCAAGTCCAAGCATTATTTCACTCAATAAGAAGATAGCACACCCATTCGAGTATACGGATGTAAAAAGAGTTAATTTTTTATTGAAAATAAAGCTTAAAAGCGGGTAAATGTATTTTTTGCTTACTACCGCTGCCATGTTAATTAACATCTTATGTTAAGAAGATGAATGTTATATGTTTAAGAAAGTTATATATATTAGACGTAAATTTCAACATACTGATTTTTGTTAAGTTCAAGTTAGTCAAAGTAAAAATTAACCATTAAATACTGAAATTCATAAGTGTTTCATTTAATAGGTTTATCCACATATGATAAAGGAACATTTTTAATATTAATAAAAAAGTTATATCGATTCACCCTAAGAGGGGAACCACCCCCAATATTATCATTATTATTTTTTAAACCTGTAAAATATGTCTTGGGTAAAAAGTGCTTAGAGGAACTTTTGTTTATAATGCCTTTTTACACCAAATGCATTTTGTTTCACAACTCATGGCCTCCCAAAAAACGTAAACCCCGTCCAAAATTTTGGGGGCCGTAACTTACCGAAAAAAAGGAAAAAAAACTAACCACGTTTTCTGTTTTTAGATAAAAGGCACTACAGATATACAAAGTTTCAGCTATACGTACATACGAACGAAGCTCCGTTTAAAGTTATATAAATGCCATATATATATATATATATATATATATATATATATATATATATATATATATATATATATATATATATATATATATATATATATATATATATATATATATATATATATATATATATATATAACCTTTTATTTGGACGATATTTTTTTTTGTGTTTGTAGGAAATGATCTAAATAACAATTCTACGTTGGGAGTATGTGGGTAAAATAATTGAAAGTATGAAAAAAATACTGAATATAAAATCTGCAGTTAAAATGGTTAGATGTCTAGAAAAACGTATGATCTTTAAAGGATTCTATTTATTTATTTTTTTTTTATTATAAATGCATGACAAGGAAAATTTTCTCTACAGGGACTCCGCCCACGTAACATCGACCCCGTGGGTTGCTAGTGATTAAATTTTAAAATACGATATTAGAGATTATCATGTAATTAGTAATATTAAAGGCATCTTTGAAAAAAAACTTTTACTTTACGTTCTTTTCATAATGTGTATTTATTTCTCTAAACGTATATTTTTTTATTAATTTTTTTTATTATAGATGTAAGATGCAGTTTATTCCATGGTAAAATTATTATTTATATCATTAAATAAAAATAAAAAAAAAATTATCATCAGATGTGTGTAAATTAAACCTAAAAGGATGCTCATATATATGCTCTTTCTCCTCCTCCTGTGCTCATATGCTTGTTGGTGTGCGTGATTGCTTGTATGATTAATGAGGTTTCAGGCATGTGCCCCACCTCTCTCTCCCTCTCTCTCCTCCTGCTCTCTCCTCCTCCTATATGCTCATATATATGTATATATAATATATATTTTTTTATAGGAGAGAACCTAGTCAAATTTCGATATAATTCTGAAGTGACGTGCAGTTCCTTCAAGGTTCTTTAGGTGCTGGAAGAACCTTTGTCTGAAGAACATTTACAGTCTATCTTAGATTTATCCTGTTATTGTGTCATTGTCCGTGTTATTATCCATATCATTGTGCTTATGTTTTTATTTTTATATTTTATTTTTCTTTCGTGAGGGAACACACAAACATTCCAGTTCTTATATGAAATGGATATCTCTCGTTCCTGTTTGGAGTACGCGTCAGTCATTTGAGAATGATAAACAGAGTAACTTGGATGGGTTTCCACTAGGGTTGGCCGAGCAGAGGAATTTTGCGCACCTCACCCCACCACCGAAAGTAGTTTTTTTATCGTAGCACACCGCACCACACCACACCACGCCACACCACCACGTTTCAATACACGCAGCGCTCCGCGCGGCTCCTCTATAATTTTAAAATCGACTGCACCGGAACTTTGGAATTGTGTGCTGCATCGCGCAGGACCGCACCGCACCGCACCGCACCGCACCCGGTGCGTCGTCCAGCCCTAGTTTCCACCTTATGAACTTACCCACTCTCGCAATTCTCGGCAGTACTTTCTTTGTGTTCGAAATTTGCATTTCTCAACTAAGTGGTGAACCTGCAGACCATTAGAGTGATATTTACACTATCAAGGATCAATGGGATCCTCGCATTAGTTTTATTTGCAGGTGGGGGGGGGGCCTGCAAATAAAACTAATGCGTGGGTCCCATTGATCCTTGATATATAGTATAAATATCACTTTAATGGTCTGCAGGGTTGTTAGTTTTGCCACTGCCAGCGAGACATAGACATACGCTCGTTCTATTATCATTTTAACAATAGGACTTAGATACATGTCTGAAATCTTTAACCATAGAGCTGCTTCACTGAACAGAATCTCTTTAACTCGATTTTATGATCATTTTCATGCTTGTTTATTCAACTCTTTAACCTCAGGATTAACCACTTTCATTATTAGACGATGCAGAATTGTTTGCAATATTTCATTCCTTCTAAGCTTCCGAACTTCTTTTGTATTTAACTCTTTTTAACATCGTGTATCGGGTCATGTTGACTCTTAACACGAATTATTGTTATAATTTTTAGACTTTTCTGGCCGATAAAATGTCGTCTTTTTCTGTGATATATATATATATATCATATATATATATATCATATATATATTAATATTATATCGGTTGCTAAAATAGGCTCAAAAAAGCTCGGGAATTCTGTTCAGTTGACCGCGTGAATTGTTTTTCTTCTGCTCAGGATTACTATAGTTAATTAAAGTCTTATTTCGCCTTGTATGGATGTCACTGTGCCCACTGTTGGGGGTGATACGGGTTCAGCCTCCTTTTTGGATAGAGTTGGAAGCTAAGGGCTAAGAGGCTTATTAAACCTGTCCATACTCTACTGATGGCTTAGACCTCTTTCTCGGGCGTCGTGAGTAGGATGTCCTATCTCTTTCGCTATAGTCATTACAACGGCAGGTGCTCGCGAGATGTGGACTCTCGCATTCCTCACCACTGCGCGTCGCGCACTCGCAACACAGAGGATGCCTATGTTCTTCTCTTGAAAAATTGTATGTGATTATTGGAGACTCAAGTATCACTCGTTGTGTGACTCCTTCTTTCCAGCCACATCTGTTTTTGTGGAACTCCTGCCTTCTTTTATTTTCCCGCAATATTAGATCTTCCTCTATTTTAAGTCCGGCAGACTGCGCCGACCTGAGGAATTGGTTAGGCAAGGGTCAGGTGGGTTTACGTTCAATTTATTGTAAATTTTTATTTTTTATGTAATTTTTTTATTTATTATTTATTTATTTAGTTTGTTTTTTTTTTTTTTGCCCTCTCCTTTTGAAAATATATATATATATACTAATATATATATATATAATATATATATATAATATTATTATATATTAATAATAATATATATATATATATAGTTTACTGATATATTATATATATTATATATAATATATATAATTATATATATATATTAGTGATGGGCCGAATTATGAAATTTTTGCCGATGACGATGACGATGACGGATTAGAGCAAATTTCACGATGGCGCATGCTGATGACGACTGACGATGACGTTATATGAAAAAAAACTTTTTTTTTAATTTCTCTCTCTCTCTCTCTCTCTCTCTCTCTCTCTCTCTCTCTCATATATACTATATAATATATATATATGATATATATATATATTAATATATATTATATATTATTAGATATATATATATATTATATATATATATAATATATATAATACTATATATATATAATATATATATAATAGTATATACTAATATCATAGGTGATAGACAGGGGGAGTCAGGGGTTCAACCTCCGAAACTTTTCAGCGATGATCAAAATTTTTAGGAATTACCTTAAGTTTACTTAATATAAATAATAGATAATAATAATATATAAATAAATAATAATATAATAATAAATAATAATAATAATAATAATATAGAATAATAATAATAATAAAATAGTAATAGTTAAATCAATGAAAAATGAAAGTAATAAATTAAATGGAATGAGGAACATATTTGTGTGATTCATTAACGATATTTCTACTGGTCAAGTCGGCGTTCCTTATACATTTGTATTTAAAATATTTAGACCAGGGGACTTAAATGTTGAAGTTTCCAAGGTTTGGCAGATGATTGCACAATTGGGGCACCTCAGTAAGGACATAATGATGAATGTATAAGATATTTAAAAGATAAGGAGGGAGTGTAATCGTTGATGAGATGAGCAGTTCATTCCTTCTTCAGCTAATTCTTTCTTTCCTCATAATCTTTCTTTTCTAACTAAATCTTTCTTTCCTTCATAATCTATGGTTCGATCGAGTGCTGTGTTCTCGGGGCATTCAGGCTAGGGACGTTGCTATTCGGGGGTGGAAAATTCTCGTTTTCCTATCACTCTTGCTACAATTTCATTTCAGCTAGAAATCGTTGCGGGATACTTTTTCGACGAGCAAAGCGGGCTTTCATCAAAGGAAAGTGCGCTAACCTCTCTCGTTACTTCTTACTGACAAATGCTTGTTCACTCTTAGCAATCTTTAAATGCCTTATCCTCCTCTTATTGATGCTGATATTGTGTTGCAAAATCTCCAACTGAAAGGCTTAATCTTTCGGCCCTCGTCAACTATATTCTCTATGTCTAATATTATCACTTTCTCAGTGTTGGAAGCTCTCACCATGTCAACCTATTCCGGAAAAAAGGAAGCGCTCTGATCCTTCTAACTATCGAACTGTAGCTCTCACTTGTATTCTATCTAAGATCTTTGAAACCTTCTTAACTCACTTCTTTAGTCATCTGGAATCAATTCGATCGCCAGTACGAGCTTCGTTGCGACGAAGTCTTAACTGGCGATATACATTCCATATCTAACCGATTATGGTTTTTCGCTCTTAGGAACTACGGTGGACTTGCGTGGTGGTGGCTGAATATCCAAAGATTTGACCGAGATGGCACGCGTCATGCTCTCAGCTCCCCCTCCTTTGGGTTTCCTCTTCTCTTTGCTTACTTAGTTAGCCTTTCTTCAAATCGCTCAATATCGGCTGTGTTGATGGGGGACTTCCTCTTTTCTGTCAATAGTGGTGTTCCTCAGGGTTCTGTCTTATCTCCTACTTTATTCCTACTTTTCCATTAATGATCTTCTCACCTGACCCTCTAACTCTATCACGGGATTCCGCATGACTCGACCCTTATTCTTTAATTCATATCAATTTTACTCCCACTTTTACTTCAGTTGCCTCTCGTCTTAATCTTTCGATTTTATTCTCGCTGATGTATAGAAATAACTTTGTGAGAAATTCAATTCTTTAAAAAACAAACTTCTACAAATTCTTCTCCACACAATACTTCTTACTTTTCCTAGTCTCTTTCGAACGTTCTGTCGTCTTCCTGTTGACAGATAATAAACAATCTTTGGCTTAACTTGACAAAAAAATGTCTTAGGAAACTCACAATCGCAAAGGTTGCTAGGGCGGGCTTCAAAGAACAGGAAAGTTTCGTTATAGACTGTGAGGCTTTGCCTGCCTTTTCTCGTTGCTCCAGCTATTACAAGGGTCCATCCGCCATGTATGAGAGTACTGCTTCATATCTGGAGAGGGGCTCTGCTTTCCCCCGGCATTATTGGAAGGTTCGAGTCAACGGCAAAAAGGGTTATAAACTGTTCTGTACTTTCCTAGTTTCACTGTGATCTATCTTTGCGGATCGATGTTGGTGCTTTATCTCTATCCGTATGGGTAACGCAGACAGGCAGGTTTGCTCAGGAGGACTTAATCCTCGAAGCGTACCACCCTTTTACGACTCCTTCGAGCAAAGAGGGTTGCTTGTATCTGCGCACGAGTATTGTGATGACATTGGTAACTCCAGGCTAGTTTGCTGTGTGGTGTTCATTCTTTCGACCACATCTGTTCTGTGGAATTCTCTGTCCATCTTCTGTATTTCCTAGTTGAATTTAATTTCCATCACTTTAAAGCCTGCGTCTGTGCTCATATGCGTAATGTGCGCTAGAGGGTGTGAACTTTTGAGAGTACTACACCCCTACTTGAATAGGGCTCTGCGTGAGTGGTGTGACAACTGTAAAAAAAAATCTTTAATCCTTAGATGGGCAGATATGTGGCACACATGAACTAAATTGCCTGATTCCCCTCCAAACATCATTCAGATTAGTCCAGAAAATCAGTACTCTCTTCAGAACTACCTAGATGGATTATCAATGTCGCAACCACACAATATTTTGACTTTGTCAAACAAATTTAACCTTTTTAGATTTCTAGTACTCACAACACAAATCTGACATAGCTCGTCGTACACAACTCACTCCATCGAATTGCGCAAATCCTTCGTATCCCTCTTCATTCCTTCCACGTGGCAACACCAAACAATTTCAAACACCACTCATTTCACCGTTTCCTGTTCATCTTTGTTTCAGTGCACAGAGAGCAAACAAATTTGCCCTTTCTAAATATCCATCACCTCTCTCTCATCTTCTTAAATTATTGTCTCTAGCATTTCATATAAGATGCGATTATAATTTTTCGCCGTAAGGATGAAAGGGCGTTACTTGCGATCACGACCTTATCTCCTAGGCATGGCATTAGCAGTTCGTAGGCAAAAGAAAGTAGGTAATTAGGCAAGAACCTAACTACCACCTCCCTTTAGTCGGCTTCGTACACATCACAGGACATACGATGTGGCAATTTTTTCTCCCTACACGTATGGATAGAAGGATAGGGATGTCTGTAAGAAGTTGTCTAGAAGAGGGGTGTGGACTAAAGTATGTGTATATTGATATGGTCATGTCTCTGCGAGAATGAGTTTGGATATGAAACGCATTAACAGAAAAGGCGAACCATTAGGAACTGGAATGTCATAACATACCATAATCAAAATGGGTATATATATATATATATATATATATACATTACCTCTTAAATTTATATATTATAGCAACAGTATATATATATATATATATATTATATATATATAATATATATATATATATATATATACTATTATATATATAATATATATATTATATTATTATATATTATATTATTATTAATTATTATATCTATATATATTATTATTATTATTATTATTTTTATATATTATTATTATTATTATTATTATATTTTCTATATTATTATTATTATTTTATTATTATTATTATTATTGATTATTATTATTATTATTATT
>JABUQX010059280.1:15000-17500 GCA_015478945.1 Trachelipus rathkii | reverse complement strand
ATGCACCATAAATCCGGGGCATGCATAAAAGCACTCTTGGGGCATAAATAAGCGGTATGTAAATATAAATATAATATGCCATAATGTCTGAAGTCTCGTTGCAGACATCCTGATGTTTAAATAAGTATCTTCATAGTATCATTGATACGAGTACTCCAATTCTTTAATATCATGTGTTTTTTTCCAGACCCGCTTGGTTTCTTTTTACTTGATCCAGAATCGGGAGAACTTAGGACCGCTAAACCTCTCGATAGAGAATCTGTCCCAGATCCAGCAGGAGTTCTCATTCTTCAGGCTAAAGTATTATTATTATTATTATTATTATTATTATTATTATTATTATTATTATTATTATTATTATTATTATTATTATTATTATTATTATTATTATTATTATTATTATTATTATTATTATTATTATTATTATTATTATTATTATTATTATTATTATTATTATTTAATAAGTATGAATATTATTTTATTGTTGATTTTTGACCCCTGCTAGTAGTGTAATGACGAGTATTATTATTATTATTATTATTATTATTATTATTATTATTATTATTATGTATTATTATTATTATTATTATTATTATTATTATTATTATTATTATTATTAGTTTATTATTATTATTATTATTATTATTATTATTATTATTATATTATTATTATTATTATTATTATTATTATTATTATTATTATATTATATTATTATTATTATTATTATTATTATTATTATTAATTATTTTATTATTATTATTATATGTTTTCTATTTACCCCTTAGAAGCGAGTGTAGGGTACTTACGAGTTTTTAAAACATATTTATGTGATAAACTATTAGTTTCATTATTATTATTATTATTATTATTATTATTATTATGATTATTATTATTATTATTATTATTATTATTATTATTATTATTATTATTAATTTTTGGGAATATAAAAAGGCGAAATTATTCCTAATTCATTTATGTATTTCCTGTTAATATTAATTCTTTCACAAATCCAAATAATGATAAACGAAAAGCAATTAAAAGCCTTTGTTTTGCTAACTTATACAGGAGTATCCTTTTTATGTCAAGTGTATAGGACAATACATTATTATTATTATTATTATTATTATTATTATTATTATTATTATTATTATTATTATTATTATTATTATTATTATTATTATTATTATTATTATTATTATTATTATTATTATTATTATTATTATTATTATTATTATTATTATTATTATTATTATATTATTAATATTATTCATTATTATTATTATTATTATTATAAGCGTATGAACCGTTAAAGTGCATCAAGAGCAGGATAACCACTCCGAGACGACGGTTACCATTAGCGTTACCATTCAGAGTAAATGACGCAGGCACCATCGTTCAATAAGAAAGAATACCGGGTGTTTATTCCTGAAAATCTTCCTCCCGAAACGCCTGTCCCTGACCTTGATATGGTCGTTAAGGATACCGATGTAGTAAGTTCAGTTATATTAAATTTTTCTTTGTTATCTACATTTGTTGTTGTTGTTGTTGTTACTGTTGCTTTGTCTTTAATGACTCCTGTTGTCTTTCATTTATTATTATTATTATATTATTATTATTATTATTTTTTTTATTATTATTATTATTATTATTATTATATTATTATTATTATTATTATTATTATTATTATTATTATTATTATTATTATTATTATTATTATTATTATTAAGTATTTAAGGTTGGGGTGGCAGGAGGGGGGGGGGTCTTAAATTGATGGAGAATGGTAGAGAGTGGAGGGAGCTTTGTTTATTGTACGCAATGAATTGATTTTGTGTGCGAATGAAATGGGTTGAGAAGATTTGTAGAGAGGTTTGGCTGGGTATGTAACACTAAGGGTTTGAAAGTACGTGTAGTTAAGAGCAAGGTGAGAGTGGCAGTTGAAGAGATTCCGCAGTGTGAAATCATGTTAGATGATTGGCAACAGAAACAAGCATCTGAATTTAAATATTAAAAAAAAAAGAAAGAAAAAGGAACGGGTGATGTGTAGTAGGAATGTTGTGAAGTAGTGAAAGTGCTCGTGTAATAAAATCTTTAGCGTCAAGCATTGGAACTAAACATATGACGCAAAGTTTCTCCTGAGGTATATTGTTAACTGTGTTTAATATAGTAGTGAATCTTTACAGTTCAATAAAGAATGTATAGATCTAAGGCGACAGTCTGTTCAGATGAATAATCCTATGGGCGTATTAGGTAGGAGAAAAATTGATAAAAGGAAGGATGAACTTATTAGGGAGTCGTGTTTTGAGATGAAATGAAGTAAATTAAAGAGTGATTAAGGTGGATGGTCGATTTGAAAGATGGATAGTAGCTCGATTGGTTACCGTGGTAAGTGCGTGAGTGCGTTGAAGGCTATCTTCAATTTTTGATGGAACCGAATAGAAGCTGGCATTGAGTCAGTAATAGAGTGTCTTGAAGCAATGGAATTGAGTTTGTTTCAATGCGA
>JABUQX010059280.1:0-5000 GCA_015478945.1 Trachelipus rathkii | reverse complement strand
GCTTCAGAATATCAATGACGAAGAACCAATGTTTGAAGAGCCTATTTACGATGGAAGCGTTGAGGAACATTCTCCTCCAGGCACGAAAGTTATTCAAGTGAGCGCCATTGACCGTGATAAAGATCATCTTGGAACTATCACCTATTCCTTAGCAGGTTAGTCTTCCATTTTGGGTTAATATATTGAATGTATAAAAATAAAGTTTGTTTGCAGTTGAGGTAAGATGAAGACTTGTAGTCAATTCAGTGAACAAATGTGTGAAGTATGGACAGCTGAGTTGCAAGGACAGGCAAATAATGAGAAAAAAAAAAAGAAAGAAAGAAAAAAAAAAAATGTCAGACTTGTGTATTTATTGCTTAATCAAAGAGTAAAATAAATGACAAAAGTTTGTATATGTGTATGTGTGTATCAAAACCATAAGCGATATTATTATTATTATTATTATTATTATTATTATTATTATTATTATTATTATTATTATTATTATTATTATTATTATTATTATTATTATTATTATTATTATTATTATTATTATTATTATTATTATTATTGAACAGGGGACCACAAACAATATTTTGTAATCGCATTCAGCTGTGTTATAAGCGTGCGCCAGGAGCTGATCTAGATAGAAATGCCTTAGCGAAAGGCGCTGCGCGGCATCGCAACGGACAGCGTCCTCAAGCATAACTCGCAGACAAACATCTGTTCCTGTAAGAAATCTTATTATTATTATTATTATTATTATATTATTATATTAATTATTATCATTATTATATTATTATATTATTATTATTATTATTATATTATTATTGTTATTATTATTATTATTATTAGGTGCATATTAAAATCATAGACATCAATGACCACAACCCTCATTTCGATCAAAAAGTCTTTACTGCCTCTGTCGTAGAAAATCTTCCTCTTCATCCTCCGGTACCAGTTTCAAGGCAGGCTTCTGATGCAGCGAGACGCAGGATCTCAATGCAGCTCTGCCTATTCCGTCAGTGGTGGAACTGGCAAAGGTAGAGTCTACGAGTATAATAGTTTGCGCCCGTATATTATTATTATTATTATTATTATTATTATTATTATTATTATTATTATTATTATTATTATTATTATTATTATTATTATTATTATTATTATTATTATTATTATTATTATTATTATTATTATTATTATTATTATTTTATTATTATTATTATTATTATTATTATTATTATTATTATTATTATTGATTATTATTATTATTATTATTATTATTATTATTATTATTATTATTATTATTATTATTGACAATACAGAAGAAGCAGTAGGAGCAGAGGCAACAATTATATAAGTGTTATTATTTTAATAACATTATAATAGTTATTTTATAACAACATATTTTCATTCTTAAACTGATGGTTGATGGTGAAGTTAACTTTAGTTTAATTCGGGTTTTCTAAAACGATACTGAAAATATTTAACTTAGTTAAATATAGTTTAAGAATTTTAAGTTTTCTCTTCTTACTCTTTGTAGCCAAATATAATATATCGAAAATAGGACTGTATACTTCCCTATTATGGTTAAGGCGAAACTGACAATATTTAATGAACGTGTAACATTTGTCTCAAAAACACTTTGCTGTGAGAAATTTTGGGTAAATTCCGAAATCTTGTAGGGAGTATCGTCGGTAGATGAACAAATTTAGATATCTAATTTAAAAGAAATTTTTGATAACTAAATCGAAGTTATTCAGTCAAGAAGCTTTCGACCGATATTCTTTATTTCAATTTTGATTAATAAAAGGAATAGCTTGATGAAAATGTACCAATTGAACTTATCGAAATGTAAATTTTCTTTTTTTCGTTTTTTAGATCTTTTCCGTTTGGACCGAACTACTGGTATTCTTTACCCGGCACAGAAACTTATGGCTCCTGAACGAGAGGAGATATACGATCTCAATATTGAGGTCAGGGATATGAATGGAACAGGTAATTATAATAATTATTAAAAATTGGAATTTGATATATATTTTTTTTTATCATACCTGCATTACTAAATTTTAAAAATGTTTTTTTTGAATAATCTTTGTTAATTATTATTATTATTATTATTATTATTATTATTATTATTATTATTATTATTATTATTATTATTATTATTATTATTATTATTATTATTATTATTATTATTATTATTATTATTATTAAGTAAATAATTTCCTCGGTATACTCATTGATGTTTCTTTATCAATAGGATCTACGGCAGACACAGCAAAAGTCATGATCACAGTTTTACCGAGAAATGAACACAAGCCAATTTTTGTAGTTCCTGCTTATCCAGCATTTAAGGTTACGATTCCGGAGGTATGGCCAATGGTTTTTCTTTTGATTTTAAGTTAAAAAATTATTATACGTCTCTTGAAAGCACCAAAAAGAGATGATAAGCCACAATTTGTTTTAAATTTGTTTTGCAGAATTTACAGGAACTTTTCTTACTGCCTGAATCAATAAAATACATCCCATATTAATGGCGATATATCGCGCACCTTAAATTAACCATACAGGGGTAAAAAAACGAAAGCATTTTTTTTACTTAACAACTATTTTTAGCGTAATTTTAAACTATTGTTTTGAATATATAAAAAATAAGAATAAGGTAAAAACGCAAAACAAAATTTACAAATTGAAATTCCAGTTTGACTAAAGGTTTCAAAAATGGCGAGGATTAAATATATATATATATATATATATTATATATATATATATATATATATATATATATATATATATATATTATATATATATATATATATATATATATATAGATATATATATATATATATAATATATATTAGTATATATATATTATATATCTATATATATAATATATATATATATATATATATAATATATATATATATTATAATATATATATATATATATATATATATATATATTATAGATATTATATATATATTATATATATATATATATATATATATATATATATATAGTATATATATATTATATTACCTTCAGGAAGCAGAAGAACCAGAAGCTTTTAGTTCTCACTGTAAGCGCAACAGACTCAGCACAGAGGATCGAATTGGAGAAATCCGATACCACTTCGGGTAAGCGATAAAAATGTTCAAGAAACAGAAGCCTTCAGGATTGATCCCGTGTCAGGAGAATTGAGAACAAAGGAAGTTTTAGACAGAGAGAAAGTGGACAAGATATGAGCGAAAAACTGTTAAGTTTTGAATTTGATTCATTTATCTTTATGCCTAAAACAATTATAAAATTTTTTGGGAAAAATATATTATATATATAATATAATATATATATAATAATATATATATTATATATATATAATATATATAGTATATTAATAATATATATATATATATATATATATATTATATATATATATATATATTATATATATATATATATATATATATTAAACAGTAATGATGAGTGTTAGTGAATGTATGCTGGTTATTGGATTGGTTGCAAAAGAATAGGAATTTTGGATGAGCGTTATTAGTAAGAGAGGGTACTGGTAGGGAGAAAGTTGAAGAATGATAATTCAGGTATAAATGAAATTACTAGTGAAATGATCATGACGAGATGTGATTGATTGGATTTGGAATTTGTGTAATAAAGCGTTTATGGAGCGTATAGTTCCAAGGAATTGGAGACGAGAGCGGTAATAGTACCCTTATATAAGGGTAAGGGAAAGAAAAGCGAAACTGTAGAAATTAAGAGGAATAGTTAGTTGCATGTTGTAGCGGAAGGTATATGCTGGATATTTGCTCGAAAGCAGTGCGTCAAGTAGCTGAGCGGAACTTGCATGAGTGAAAGAAACAAGGTGCGTTTAGGAGTTGTGTTAGAGGATGTGTGGATCAAATTCTTTACAATTGAAACAAATGATTGAGAAAATGAGGATGAGAAAGAATAAATTATATTTAGTTTTTATGGATTTACAACAAGCGTATGATAGAGTTAATAGGCGAAGCTTTATGGCAAGTATTAGTGATATATGGTGTGGGTAGGCTTCTGAATGAATCAAAAGTAGTATGACGATAGCTAAGCATTGTGTAAGAATAAAATGTTGTCAATGTTGATTGGCTTTAGGATAATAGTGAGTGAGACAGGGTTGTGTTATGTCTCCTTGGTTATTCAATTTGTATATGGATGGGGTTTTGAAAAAATTCGAGGTTTGGGATGGCAGAAGAATGGTTTAGATATTGCATGGAGAATGGAGCATGAGTGGAGGCGTGCCTCTACCTAATTATATGCGGATGAATTTGGTTTCTGTGTGGCAATCTGAAGAGAGTTGAAGCAGGATTGGTAGAGAGAATTTTGCGGTATGTAAAAGAGGGTTTGAAAAGTAAACGTAGATAAGAGAAGGTTATGGTTGTGAGTGAGCACAGTCCTCAGTGTGAAGTTATGTTAGCAGCTGGCAGCTGCGAGCAAGTGTCTGAGTTTAAATATTTAGGGTATGTGTTGGATGAGAAGGAACGGATGATGCAGAGTTAGTAGGAAAGTTGGGAATGGCAGGAAGGTTGCTGGTGCAATTAAATCGTTGTGGGATGTAAAGGACCTAAGTCTTGAGTGCGCTAGAGGTCTTACATGAGGGTTATGTTGTTACCTGTGTTATTGTATGGTAGTGAGACTATGGTCTGGAATAAGAAATATAGATCTAAAGTTCAATTGTGTTCAGATGGACAATCTTAGCGGCATGCTAGGTGAGAAGAATTAATAAAATCAGGAGATGAAAACGTATAGTGAGAGTGGTTGTGTGTTGAAGAAAAGGGAATGAGAAGAATAAATGAAAGTTGTTGAAATGGGTTTGCGCCACGTGAAAGGATGGAATTTGATAGCGGGTCGTTGGTTAAGGGAATGTATAGTGAGAGTGTGTTGGAAACCGACGCTGGGAGACGAAGAGAAAGTGGATGAGTCGGTTGAACGGAATGTCTGAAGGAAAAATGTGAGTTTGATTCTCCTGG
>JABUQX010059279.1:10000-15000 GCA_015478945.1 Trachelipus rathkii | reverse complement strand
GCCACTTGATTATGTTCACCAAGTTATATACATACCTGTCAACAAATAAAACACATTAATTATAATATTAAGAGACAATTAATAATATTATGTTAACCCTAATTACTTCGAGTCAAAATCGTACGTATAGGTATGACAAAAATCAAAACATAGATGTTTTTCATCTTAATTTGTTATGAAATGTAAGTCTGACCAAAAAAAATAAGTATATGTTTGTTAATAAATGGAATAATTATTTACAATAAAGTATATAATAATTGAATGTAAATATACACTATGACCATACTAAAAGGAAAATAAAGGAATTTTTATTTATTACATTACATAATACATTATTTAATATTATTATTATTATTATTACTATTATTATTTAATTATATTATTATTATATATATATTATTATTATATTTATATTATTAATTAATATTATTAATTATATTTTTATTAATTTATTATTATTTTAATTTTATAATTGTTATTATTTATTAAAAATTATTATAATTATAATTACAATGATATTTTTTTTTTATTATGATATAATGTTTAATGTATAATTATATATATATATTATTATTTATATTATTAATTTATTTCACTATTTTAAACTTTTTATACAACAATTTAGTTTCATTTTAATAGCTAATGAGATGCAATTTAATCTCTAATTATTAGGGATGAATTATTATGATGTATTATGTAATTATTTAATATTATTATTATTATGTTTATTTTTATTCATATAATATTATGTATATATTTATTATTTAATTCCATAAATTGGTTATTATTACTATTATTATCATCTATAATAGATTTTATTAATTATTGATTATTTTAATTTAATTTATTTACTATATTTTAACTATTATTAGATATTATTATATTGTTTGATTATTATATTATTTATTTTTATTATATATTAAAAAACATTAACAAATTAAAATACTGATTTAATTATATATATACTATTGATTTATTTAAATTTCCTAATTTTAATTATCATAATTTTTTTGATGGGAGTTTGTGTGAAAAAAAAATTAGTACGATTTTCATTTTGACTGGCTGCAAAATCATGATTATTATTTTTATCATTTAATTAATTATTATTATTAATTATTCATATTATTAATTATTATTATTATTTATTATTTATTATATTATTATTATTATAGTATTAATTTAATTTATAATTATTTAGTTCATTATTATTATATATTATATATTTATATATTTATATTATTATTAATATTAATAATTATTTAATTTTCGTTATTATTAGTTTCAATATTAATGATAAAACTTGGTGCTAAGTCATTTAAATTAAGCATCACTTAAAATATTTTTTGCACAAGTATGTTAATTTTCTTTTTATTTTTATTATAAATTATTTAATTATTGTTCTAATATATTTTTAATTGTTAAAGATATTAGAGTAAATTTGTTAATATTATATTATTAATTAATTTTAATTTAATATAATATTATTTATATATATTATAATTATTTTATATATGATTATTATTATTATTATTATTATTATATTATTATCTATTATTATTTATATTATATATACTTTATATTATTTAATTATTATTATATTATTATTATTTTTATTATTATTATATTTATAATTAATTTAATTAATATATTATTATTATATATTATTATTATTATTATTATATTATTTTATATATTATTATTATTTATTAATTATTATAATATTTAATATATTATAATTATTTATCTATGTCTTATTTAATGATTATTTTATATTATTATTATTATTATTATTATTATATAAAAATTTAATATAATTAAAAATTACTATTATTTTAATTATTATTAATATTATATTATTTATTATTATTTTATATTATTATATTATTATTAGTATTATTTATTACTATTTATATATTAATTATTATTATTATTATTATTATTATTATTATTATATTATTATTAATTTTCTATATTATATATTATATATTTATTATTATGTATGTTAATATATTTTTAATTAATTATAACATATTATTATTTGAATTATTAATACTCGCTTGTTTCGTTTTCTTTATTATTTGTTATGAATATTCTTACCAAAATTATTATTTAATTATTTTTATATTATATATTATTATTATTTATTATTATTATTTATATAATTATATATTATTATTTATTATTATTTAATATTATTATTAATTATTTTATTATTATTCACATTTATTATTATATTATATTATTTATATTATTTCATTATATTAATTATATATTGAGATTATGTATTAATTTTATTATTATATTTTTTATTTTAACTACTAATTCACTTAACTCGTTATTCTTAATGAAATAATTACTTATTTTATTTATATTATTATAATTATTATTATTATAATTATTATTATATATATTTATTTATATGTTACTCTATTATGTATTTAATACTATATATTATTACTTATTTAATTATTATATTATTTTATTTATTTTATTTTAATTATTATTATTATATTATTATTATTATTATTTATATTATTATAATTTAATTATTATTATTTATATTTAATACTCATTATTATTATTATTATAATTATTATTATTATTATTATTATTATTATAGTATTATATATTATTATTATTTAATTAATTAATTGAATTATATATATATTATTATTTAATTATATTTATATTATTATTAATTTAATTTAATTATTATTATTAGTAAATAATATTATTAATAATTTTATTATTTCATTTGCATCCCTTAAGTTATATATAATGATACTATTTATTTATTTTTATATATATTATTATTATAATTTATATTATAATTATATTATATTATTATTTTATTATTATTATTATATTATTATTATATTATATTTTAATTATTTAAATTATATTAATTTATATATTATTATTATATTATATATATTTGTTATTATGTTTATTTTTTAATTTGTATAATTAGTATTGTTTATATTAATTGTTATATTTGTTATTGTTATTGTATTGTTATTGTTATTGATTATTGTATTATTATTATGTTATATTATATTTATTATTATTATTTAATTATTATATTATTATATATTATTATTATTATTATATAATCTATTATTTATTATTAATTATTATTAATTATTAATTATATCATTTATGGATGAGAAAACCGGGTGCTTTAAAAAACTACGTTTGAAGCGTTTTCTTTTTTGGGGACGTGGATGGCCTAGTAGGTTAATTATTATAGCATTCCGCGTTGTTGTTAACTCAGCACAACGTCGAGTCAACGTTCGAATCCCGCTCTGAGATACACGAAGAGCATGTTCATAAATCTTCTGTCGACTCTTATCATTTAACATGTATTATATATTCTCAATTAGTGTCCGCTCTTGTACACTACTGTTTAGTGCGTGGCACAAGAGTTTATCTATATTTACTCTCTATCCTATGGTGTATATGCATTATAATAATAATCATTACTATACAAATTTGATCAATTAGAGTTATATACACTCTCTCTTTGTGTCGTGCACACACTTTCTCACCAAAATCACGTTAGTGTATTTAAACTTAAATATCTATTACTTAGTGCACAACTCAAAAATATGATAAGAATGCTTATTATTATCATTGATACAACTAAGTTGTGTAATCCATTTGTAGTGAAAGACTTAAGATGAACATTCAGTATATATCAGTTGTATCTCTCATCTTTCTGTGACAAAAGACTCGATAGTAATACACAAATCTTACTAAAGTGATCGCATTTATAGGTGTGCGTGAACTCCCATGAAACAATCATAAGACGTAATTTTTGAACTTTAACACAACTCGGAGTGCTCAAGCAAATACACTGAAACTCGCGATTAGCTGAATAGGACTAAGAGAGAATTAGCACTTAGTGGTCACAGAGACCAACATCATACACTACTTCATTCCAAAATGGCCCAAGTAAGCTATTCCTCGATAGATATGTGTAATGCAATAATATCGTAAATTAATATATACAGCACCGAACGCAAAAAAAACCATAGTGTTCAATCGAGAGCGCACAGTGAGCGATATAGTGTCGATTAACGCCCACATCATGGGCGCGTGAGTATTATAAGTCTGGAGTATATTGCGGTAGTCTTGTGGAAGTTACGGATGTCGTTTGAGTGATAAGTTACGTATGCATAATTTATCCGGAGTATTCGGAGTCGGTATAAGTCGTGAGAGTCTGAAAACTCTGTGCAAGTGGAGTCGTATATATATAAGTCGGGAGTCACGGAGTCGATGATTCCTGTGTAATGGAAAGTCGGATCGGAAGTCGAAGATTTCACTGTGTATGTAAGTGGAGTCGAGAGTCGAAAATTTTAAGGATATAAATTATTATTTATTTAATATTAATTATTATTATTTATTATTATTATTATTTATATATTTAATTATTATTTATTATTATTATTCATATTATATTATTATTATTTATTATTATTATTATTATTATTTAATTATTTATTTATATATTATTATTATTATTATTATTTAATTATTATTTAATTTTATTATTAATAAAGTTTTTGATTTATTATATATTTCCAAACGTTTTATCTATATATATTTTTATTTTGTACATAATTTAATTTTATACCTTAAAATATTTATGAAATATAATTATTAACAGGAGAATAAAATATATAATTTACATTAATAAAATTTCCCGTATAATGAGCGTTTCGTCTCTATACTTGAGATCATCTTCAATAAGAGTATTATTCTTTGATAATAGTCACATATAATTATATGAAGTTTGGAATTAGACATATTAATTAATGATATAAATCAAATTAGATATGAGCTGACTTGATTAAAATACATATATATATATAGATATATATTGATTATAAATTTATGTTTAATGAGTTATACTGGGTTGCTTGACTTTTTGATAGTAGAAGTAGCTATCTACTGAGCATTTTAATATTATCTGAGCTTCACATCAGATTACGTTATAA
>JABUQX010059279.1:0-5000 GCA_015478945.1 Trachelipus rathkii | reverse complement strand
GGTGCGGTGCGTGGTGCGGAGCGCGGTGCACATTGAAACATATAGGTGCGGTGGAGTGCGACAAAAATAAATTTTGGTGCGTCGCTTTGCGCAAATTCCGGTGCTCAGCCACACTAATATATAATAATATATGCATACATGTAATATGTAATAATATCATGTATAGTAATAATAATAATAATAATAATAATAATAACATATATATATCTATATATATGTATATATAATAATAATGTATGTATATATATATATATATAATAATAGTAATAATAATAATAATAATAATATGTATATATAATAATAATATATAATAATAATAATAATAATAATATATATATATATATAAATAATAATAATAATAATAATAATAATATAATAATAATAATAATAATAATAATATGTCTATATAAAATTTTAAAATAATAATAATACATGTATTTAAAAATTTAACATTAAAATAGTTATAATAATAATTATAATATATATATATAATAATAATAAAAACAAGTTATCAGTTGCTTATCAGATGAATAATTGCAATAACAACAATCTAACACTATCGGAAATAATAATAATATATTTATATATATATATATATATATATTTATCTTTCTGTAATAATATAATATATATATATATATATATATATATATATATATATATATATATATATATATATATATATATATATATATATATATATATATTGCTGTTCAATACGTTTCGCATTGACTATTTTTTAAGATTTCATACAAAGAATGAAATGATTTGAAAGTTCCCAAAAAAAATTGGAACGATGTTCGCATCTGTTTTATTAATTCGCGTGTGTGTGTGTGTGTGTGTGTGTGTGTGTGTGTGTGTGTGTGTGTGTGTGTGCAACTGTTCCTAACAAACAAAAACAAAAAATCGTGACGATCTCTTGTACGGTAATAAAGCCTCATAGTGAAAAACGATAGTAGGCAAGAAAAGGCCTATTCTCATAGTATGAAAAACGATAGTAGGCAAGAAAAGGCCTATTTTCATAGTATGAGGTGCAATCTTTGTGAGCAAGAGAACCAAAAGGGCTTCTCTTCACAAGCCTCACTCAAACCGCAAGAAAATCTCAAAAATTTTAAAAATCACGAAATGTAGAAACTGATCTGTGGAAAGAAACAAAGTTACAAAAATTTCACTTCATTAATTGAAATGTCACTTTTTATCATGAATAAACAGAGAATATCACGTCTCTCTCTCTCTCTCTCTCTCTCTCTCTCTCTCTCTCTCTCTCTCTCTCTCTCTCTCTCTCTCTCTCTCTCTCTCTCTCTCTCTCTCTCTCTCTCTATATATATATATATATATATATATATATATATATATATATATATATATATATATATATATATATATATATATATATATATATATATATATATATATATATAATATATATATATATATATATAATAATAATAATAACATATATATATATTGTTAAATACTGTTATTTTTCTAGTATAGGGCCAGTGAAAAAAAAATAGCATTTTTAGAAATGTTAAAAGTTTCATGTTTTAAATATATTTAAGACTTATGAGTCAAAAATTATTTGCTAAGAAACGAAAAATATTTCATAAGGAGAAAAAAAAACTAAATCAACTAATAAAGAATGAAAAAAAAAAAACAGATTCGAAATGGATATTCGTAATTTGGAGACTGAAGAGAAGTTAACTGCGGTAATAAATCTCGCTCACTTATAACCAAAGATAAGAAATATAAAATTATTAAATGTACTAAATTGGTTTATAATTTTTTGTATGTTAATGTATGGCAATGAAACCTTCGCGTTCACAGGACCTCCCATATCCCTACTTCGCTCATCAATATTTAAATATTTATATAATGAAAATATAAAAAAATATAAAAAAATAAAATATAATTATATAAATAAAAACATAAAATAAATAAAATATAAAAAAATAAAATATAACTAAAATCTAAAAATATAAAATATATAAAATAACACCAAATAATATTTTATTTTATGTGGTTATTGTACATGTCTATCAAATGTCTTCAGTTTTAAAGAATATATATATATAATATATATATATATATATATATATATAATATAATATATATAAATATATAAATCTATATAATATAGCCATAGCAAGAAAAACTTCAAAAATGTCTATATGTATAGGTAAAATATATATATATACATATATATATATGCTATATATATATATATATATATGTATATATATAATAATATATATATATATATATATAATATATATATATATATATATATATATATATATATAATGTAATAATATATGTATAATAATAATATATAATATATGTATATATATATACCTCATATATATATACTCTCATGTATGAATATATTGTTAGTATCATATAATAATAATATATATATCATATATATGTATATCTATATATATAATAATAATAATAATATATATATATATATATGTATGTAATATGTAATAATAATAACTATATGTAGTATACATATATACCATAATAACATATGCCATAATAGCATATATATAACAATATAATAATAATAATAATAATATTAATAATATTATTAAATAATATACAGTATATATAATATCTTATATAATATATATATATGTATGTAATATTATATAATATACTATATATATATATAATAATATATATATAATAATATATATATATAATATATGTAATATATAATAATATATATATATATCTTATATGTTTAATATGTAATAGTATTATATATATATATATGTTTATGTATCTTAATATATATATATGCCGCCATATATAACATATCTATCATATAACATATATAATAATAACATATAATGCCAGCATATCATATGTATAATAATGTATATGTAAGTAATAATATATCATATATTTACTTGCATGTATGTGCCATAATATATATATATGTAATATATAATAATAATATAATATGTATAATATATATATACATATATATATATATATATATATATATAATATGAAAAACTAATAAAAATATATATATGAAGAAGTGTCTGGAAAATATAACGTAAAACCCACCTCTTTATGTATAATAATAACTAATATATATATATATATAACAACCCATATATATCTTATATATATATATATATATAATTTATATATAAAATATTAATAATAATAATATAATAATAATAATATATATATATGTAATAATATGTATATATAATATAATATATATGTAACAACATATATATATATATATATATAATTATAAATAAATATAATATAATAATAATATGTAATATATAATAATATAATAATATATAATAATATATAATATATGTAATATATATATAACCATAATATATATATATGTAATTATATATAATATAAACTATATATCAGGGAAAAAACAAACAAAACACAATGTTTTGTTTAAAAAAACAATAACAACCGTAGTTTTTTTTGTTTATTTGCTCTTTTACCTTTAAAACCATTAAAATCAATATACATATTATTTATTATTAAATGGTATTTTAAAATTTATATTCATGTTTTCATAAGTTTTTTAAAGCCAAATTATTTATATTAAGCACTCAAAAACAACAATTTATTTTAAACTAAAAATTTTCCACTTCTCTAAAAGAAAAATTTTTTTTTTATAGTTTTATAAATATATATATATATATCTATATATATATATACCATATATCTATATGCCATATATATATACTTATACCTATCCTCCTCATATATTTATATATACCATATATATCTATCTTATATATATATATATATACCATATATATATATATATATATAATATCTTATGTATATATATATCCTGCTGCTATATATATATATATGTATACCGCCACATATGCTGCCTCATATATATATGGACATTTATAAGTGGTTGACTCCATTAATATTGGGGTTACGGTTAATTTAGGTTAGTTGGTTGAATTAGAGTTGGGTTGATTAGTTGGGTTGAGTTAGGTTGGGTTGGAGTTGGGTTGGATAGTTGGGTTAGATTGAGTTAGTTAGTTAGATTTTAAATTTAATGTAATACCCTAAATTATTAATATGATACAATAATTAGTAATTTTTTTTCGCTCCTGAGTCAACCACAGCATAAGCCAGCCATATATATGCCATACCCTGCCATATATATATATATATATATATATATATATATATATATATATATATATATATATATATGTAATATATATAATAATAACCATAATAATATATATATATATATATATATATATATATATATATATGTATATATATGTATATATATATATATATATATATATATATATATATATACTATATAAATATATATATATATATATATATATATAATATATATATAATAATAACAACAATAATATAATAATATAATATATATATATATAATAATAATATATATATATATATATATATAATAATATATAATAACATATATATATATATATATATAATATATATACAGTGAAACGTAGCCAGGTTTTCCTGGATTCTGCGTCTTCTTACTGTTTCTTTATATATATATATACCATATAATATATATATATATACATAACATATACTCATATATATATATGTATATATATATAAATATCTCTATATATATATATATATATATATATATATATATATACTATATTTTTTTTTTTTTTTAAAGTTCACAACTCACTGGCAGAGGTAAATTCAAAATACTTCTCTAGGTAATTGTTACCTAGGATCCGAACTAGGATTCGAACCCGCACGACCTTGCCATGCGACTCCGTCACTCTACCGTTTGAGCCACGGTAGCGGCTAAATGTTAATATATATATCTTTATATATATATATTTCTATATAATAACAATATATATATATATATATATATATATATATCATACTATATATATACCATATATATATATATATATATATATATATAACTATATATATATATATATATATATATATATATATAT
>JABUQX010059278.1:0-27500 GCA_015478945.1 Trachelipus rathkii | reverse complement strand
TATTTTTTTTTTAATAAAAGTAACGTTTTTTTTTTCTACAAACAATGTTTTTCTTTTTTGTTTCTTTTTAATTACCTCTTTTTATGTATATTAAACAGATAGTTTAAATTTTATACAGTTTAGTACCAATGACCCTTTCTTTAGGGCCTAAATATTGCTATTAATACTGGATTTACTATATACATTTTGTGTTATATATATATATATATTATATTGGATATATTATTATTTTACTATCTATATATATCATATATATCTCATCTACCATATATATATATTTATATATACTATATATATATATATATTATATAGTATATATAGATATCTATACTATATATATATGATCCAACAAACGAAGGTATAACCACGGGTGGTCTTTGGGGCTGTCAGAGTTACAAATTGAGCACATCGGCTAGGAAGGTGATTGCATTTCTGTGAGGGGAGACCGGCTATGTTTTGTATAGTAATATACTTTTCTTTAAAACACAGAGTATCCATAAGTATACCTAGAGGGTTGGCTTTGTTTATGGTAGAGATCGGTCATCTCGACAGTGAAAAGTATGCTGATGTTCGTGCTTGGTCGCAAAACGGAGATGTCTGAATCATGTCGCTTGGATGTTAATCCAGTGAGGGCTTTAGGAATGGACTTATCGGACTCATTCATGTCTGTTTATCGTACAATTAACGGTCAGTGGCGGACTTGGGCATGGAGTGGAAGGTGATCGACACGGAAGTGCGTAAATATTATTAGTGTGATATTGTTTCATGAACAGTATAAGGATAAGTTTACTCGTATGTATAACACGCTCGCAAGTAATCAGTCTGAATGTGAACAAGTAAACTGATAATCTGGAAGCAAATGAGGAATCATTATTGTTTTAGCAGTGTGCAAGAGAAGTATGGGGTTGTGCTAAAGTAGGAAGTAAGTGATGCTTACAGTGTAGTGGTGCAATGAAGACGGTGACATGCATGCGGTTAAAAGTACAAAACGAGAGTCGGCTCTCTTCGATCATGTTACCCTAAAGCAAATGACTGACAGCCTTTCAAACCAACGAAAGATGCTTGGACATTATATTACAGAGCGAAAAAAGGAATGCTACAAACAATCACCACGTAAGAGCACAAGAAGAGGTAAAATGAACAGTTTGGAAGGAGGATGAATGGGACATACAAAGGGAATAGGGCACTTCTGGAAGGAAGCGCGACAAGGTTTAAGAATAGAATAAGGGGAACCTGATCAGAATAATTAATGAATAAGGGATGGTGTTTTTGTAACTGATTTTTAATTGGATGTTGAGAGAGTGTGGAGTAAACACTTCGAAAATCTGCTAAATATTAACAGAATGAAGAGGGGATAATGAACTCGCTGTGTGAGGTTGATGCCGCAGAAGCGAATAGGTTATCTTTGGGATGAGGTTTTAGCAAAGAGGAGGAAATGGGTATGAAACAAAACGTTGCAAGAATGCTAAAACCTTATAATCATTATTACTGGTGAAATGATCAAGTACGGTGCGAGATGGTGATTGATTGGATTCTTGAAGTTGTGTAATAAAGCCTTTATGGAGGGTATAGTTTTCGAGGGATTGGATTGGAGTAGCTTCTCCAGAATTTACCTTTATTAGCGGTTAGGAGATAAGGGCACTGCAGAAACTACCTAGTATTCAGGTGTATTGTAGTGTTGTAGGAAGATATATGCTGGTATTTGGTTCGAAAGAGTGCGCGACGTGATCTGAAGGACTGACTCTGGTCGACAGAACCAAGGCTGCATTTAGCGAGTAGTAGAGGCATGTGTGCATCAACCTTACATTTGAAGCAATCATGACTAGAGGAAATGAGGGAGAGGAAGAATTTGTTGTATTTAGGTTTTATGATTTGCAACTGGTGGCGTATGATAGGGTTAAATAGGGAAAGGTCTATGGCAGACGTGTTAGTGATATATAGTGTCTGGTTGATAGGCTTCTTGACATGGAATCAACAAGTATGTCTTTTGATTGATAGTTGAGGCGTGTGTAAGAATTAAATGGTGTCAAATAGTGATTGGATTTGTATTACTAGCCGGAGTCAGGAGGGTCTGTGTTATGTTCCCTTGGTTATTCATTTGCTATATGATGGTATAAGAATTGAAGGTGCGCGTGACAGGAAATGGTGTTAGACCATGCATGAGATGAGTGCGAGGGTGCCCGTAACCCCTCTTATATGCGGATGACTTCGTGGTTTGCATGTGGCGAATCTGAACGACGTTGAGAGGACTTGGTCAGTTGATTCAAGACCCTCCGTATATTATTGGGTGTTTGAAGTAAAACATAGCAAAGAGTAAGGTTATGGTTGTGAGTGGGACAGTCCTCGGTGTGAGCTATGTTAGATGGTGAGAAGGCTGGAACAAGTGTCTGAGTCTAAATCATTTAGGGTATATGTTGGATCTATACTACCGTGATGAGAGTTTAGTAGGAAGTTTGAATGGCAGGAAGGTGGGCTGGTGCAATTAAATCGCTTGGTGAATGTAAAGGATTAAGTCCTTGAGCTGTGCTAGGGTCCTTACCATGATGCCTGTACGTTGTTACCGTTGTTCTATTGTTATAGTAGTGAGCCATAGGTCTGGAATAGAAAGTATAGATCTAAAGTTCAATGTGTCTCAGATGGACAATCTTAGCGGGGGGGGTTAGGTGTGTGAAGATTGATACAAATGAGGAATGAACATATTGGAAGTTGTTGTGTGAAGAAAGGGGTAAAGCTACCTTCAAAATAGGTGTAGTGGTTTGGTCATGTGGAAAGGTGAATGAGTTAGTCGGTTTTTAAGCGGATGTCTAGTGGCGAGTGTGTGAAAACGACCAGCTGGGAGATCGAAGAAAAAGTGATTGAGTCAGTTTAGTTAACGAATGTCTGAAGGACAGAAATGTGGTTTGAGAGGCGAAAAATAAAGGTTGCATAATAGAGAAATGCGTGGGTTTCTGAGGGTATGAGTTGTGCCACCTGGCGTCAAAGGGATGAACCCGCTCACTGATATTTACCATAGTGAGGGTTCCGTCGCAGTCCCATGAAAGCTCTATAGGTTGGACTTCCTGACTGCGCCGGTCTTACTAATTAATGGGTGACAGTAGGGGGTCAGGCTGGGTTTTCTCTTCGACTTTTGTCAATCTTCTACTGCTTTTCTTTTCTGATGCTTGCTACGCACCTTACACAGTCTTGGGGAGAACAGGTAGTAATCAATCTATATTCTATATACTATATATATTATATTAAGGTATCATATATATACCTATATATATAGTATATATATATATTATCTACTATTATATATAGCTTAATATATATATATATATATCACTATATATAATATATATACTAGAGTAATAATAATAATAAAAATCAGATCATGTGGAAATGTATAGCATTTATGCCCTAGAGCTTTAATAAAACTATTAAGTCTACTCTACTTTACTATATTGTTACCCTCTTTATAACATTATTGTATATTACCTGTTCATTTCTATGCTAAATACCCTTAAAAAAATGACTTTTTTTGACTCTATATACAAAAAAATAAGTAATTTTAAAAAAAAAAAACAAAAAAAATTTTTGCTTTCGGTTTTTTTTTTTTTAAAAAAACGTGTCTTTTTTTTTTTAAAAAAAATGAACACGTTTTTTTTTTTTATCCAACCTAACTCATGCTGTCTCGAATTCTTTCACGATTTTCCGGCCTCAATTTCTTGGCTGTCGGCCAGGGTCTTATAACTGCCCTTGCTATATGATTATTGTACATACCAGGACTATCTACCACACAATCTCCAACACTCATGCATTAGTTTTTAAAGTTAGTCATTAGCATACAGCTGAATCACTTACCTTCTTAACATAAAAGGCCACACCACATGCCCTTCTTTTTCTCTAGGCTTGTATAAAGTGAATATTTCATCTGCTATTCATATTCCTGAAAGGCAGTCTCTATTGTCAATTCTTCATTAACCAGCTTTCACGATTACTGTCAAATATTGTTCTAGATTCTTTCATTTATTGGTGTTCTATAACAGCTCACTCCTGCGATTGATTATAAGATTTCAATGCATTTCTTGCATAACTTATTATTGGGTGGGCAGATAAGTGCGAAAAAATGAAATTTTAATATATATATATACTATACTATATTTATATTATTATTAATTTTTATTATATCTACTATATATATTACTATTTATATACATACTATCTTTATATATATTATTTATTTTATACCTATATTATATATATACTATATAGACTTATATATATATATATATATACTATATATATATATACTATATATTATCATATTTTATATTACTTATATACTACTTATATACTTAATTATATATTATATATATATACTATAGTATATGTCATGAGACTGTAAGAGCATTTCCAATGAACCGGCTGCATAATACCAAAATTACCATCTTGTAAAAAAGACAAAAAAACTTTTATAGGCTCATAAAAATCTGGCTATTTTGGATGTTTTTTAATGAGATCTGATGATGATCATTTAAATTAAAGTGACATGAAATCACCCACACAAATCATATATATTATTGTATTCACTACCCCACTCCCACTCCTATCTTCAAGATAAGGTGTCGTACCAGGTCAATTGTTTAAGAGCCTGATCAAAATATGTAGTCTTCAGTCATTAGACCAATGAGGATAAAAATATCATTAAAAATGCCTTTTGTCTTTATAATTACCCTGTTTTTTTCATCAAAAGGGCTATAGTATTCACAAATAAAAAATTTTATATTTTAGGGGTGAGATCTTTTAAAGCAGGAGAATTTATTAATTTACCACAAATATTTAGATTTCAAAGCAAAAAAAACATTTTTCATATCAATTTTGTAATTTTGGTTGCTCTAAATTAGTGTCATTCCAACTACATTCAATAACAACGGTAGCTACCTAACCAAATGCTAAGAATGACAAACCCACTCACATTGGAGTTTATAAAGTGGAATGCGGAGGGATGCAAGAAAATTTCACCATAGGAACAACACACCACTGATTTTAAAGGTTAGAACAATTGCCAACCATTTCTACTAATAGGAAAACTTCCATAAGACTTCACTACACTCTTCAAATGGTGAATAACAACTCATTCATATTTAAGTGGAGTATCGTGCAGAAATTATTGCCACTATAGCTAAAGATAGCCCTAGAAAATTGGTGGAATCTTTTATGATAAAAAATACTAATACATTATAAATATTTAACTAAAGTTCTCTTAACATTGCACGGTCTTAAATTACTCGAAGCAAAGAAATTCTCTTTTTTTTCTCTGAAGAATAAACTTTTCCTGATTGACAATTTTGTGAGCATAGCTTTTGCCATTGAATTTGTGTATCATAGTTTAATTTAAATTTTTTTTTTTTCACCTTTTGATTTTCATTTCCGTATGCTGAGTCTCCTCGAAGGCGGAAGTAAGTTCTGGCTCGTGAATAGCTTGTGATTTTAGTCAATTTATTTATTATTTTTTTTGGTTAGTTTTATAAAATTATTCCTTTAATATATAATTTTTTTTGTAAATTTCTATAGGAATTTTGATATATATATATCCATATCTAATATATACTTATAATATCTATCACTTATACTACTACATATATACTATATATATATATAAGTACTATATATATATTATTTTCTGACCTATATATATATATATATATATCAGCTTATTAGTATATATAATATATATCATCGTACTATATATTATCTATTACTATATATATATATATTTATCTAATACTATATAGATTATACCTAATTATATATATATATATATATATATATACTCATCTATATTATATATATATGATACTATATATATATATAATTAACTATATATATATATAAATTATACATTAATATATATCATATTAAATTACACGAAAACATTACTTAATATATATATATATTATATAATAATAGATATATATATTATATTGATACTATATATATACTCGTATCTTATACTACTATACTCTACTATTATATACTATATTATATATATATATTTCTATATAATCCTATATTACTATATATATATATCAATATACTTATATATATATATATTAACTATATATGATACTACTATTATTATTATTATATTTATATATTTTATTTTTATAATATGTTATATACAGTTTTTATATATATATACCGTAAGAATGATAACCATTTAAAAAAGCAGTTTTTTTTTTTAGCCATGAATCAAAATTAACAAGATGATTACATCTATACTTAACAGTTTTTTCTCACATTTAGAGTTTCCTTAATGTTTAAGGTTATGATGAAATAATAATTTAAATATTGAAAATAATGTTTTTTTAAAATATTTTTTTGAAAAATTCCATTTTCAAAAAATTTGAATTCGGGAAAACGGTTTCATGGCTCGGGATTTATTAACGTTCATCTAAATATTATTACTCTGTGCTTGGTTCTCAACTAATTTTAATTATAATTTTAATGCGTCTAAGTAGTTTTAATACATGTTAATGTTTGATTTGGATGAAAACAACTCTAGTTACCTATTTTATTACACACTTTCAAAACGTGAATATTCCAAACATATTAATTTTTGTTTTCATTGTTTTTTATGCTAATTTTACTAATTTTGCACACCAGTAGATTTCCCAGATACATTAATAATTCTATAATTAATATTTTATTAATATTTACACTTGTTTAACAAAAATTAAACCTTTATACTTACGAGTAGGCTATTACGCACCATTCACCGTGAACGTTTTGACGAAAAATTTTCACAATATTATAATTTAAATCATGACAATCAATTTTACATAATTTTAATAATAATAATCGCACTTTTTAACGCAACAGCCACTTTCTTTTTTTTTTTATATTATATAGAGTATGTATGCACATTTCGGTGTAACTTTTTTTATTCCTTGGTACCGTGAGAACAGTAACTTGTATAGTAAACATTAAACAAATGTCTTTATAGTTCTACATCACATCAAAAACTAAATAAAATACTTCAATAAAACTAAAAAATTAAAAATTTTCTTTAGGTTTCATATTGAGCGGTTCCCCTGCACTCTCTCCACTCGGTTTACCCCGAAATCAAATAAATCAATTAATACTTCAAAATAGCTCTAATACATTTAATCTTTTACATGGACAAATGTTACAAAATATACTTCCCCAATATGGGATCTGTAAAACGAAATCTGATAATTCTAATTCTACGAGATTCACGAGTTCTTCTTAGAATTTTTTTGCAAAAAAAAAAAAATAATTCTTCTTTTCCAACTCTTAGAAATGTTTTGAGCATGGTTATGTCCAAATTTTACTTTCATAAATTTTTTATATATCGGTTAAAATATAATCTATTTGCTACTAACAACCTTCTTGCTAATGAAAAATGTTTCTCATTTCAAAACTATTAATCTTAATATTATAATGTTTATCTCGGTTTTCCTCCTCCGTGTTACCAGTTTTCCCCCATTTTACTGGTTATCGTACTTTATTATAGATTTATTATACTTATATCAACTATACTACTATTATATATATATACTATATATATATACTTATATAATTACTATTATATATACCTTATATATATATATGTATATATATACATACTATATATCAATATATATAATTATATCATATATATATATTATATAGCTATTTTTATATATTATATATTTATAATACTATATATATATATATATATATATATAAAAATATACTATTTATATATATATATTAAAATTATATAATTCTAAAAAAAATTTCCTCATGATCATTATTTAAATAAAATTTTGTGTTTTAAACTGTGTCACAAAATGGAGGGTGAAAAGGCTATTGGAATCACAACGCTTATTTCTTTCATTTTTAACTTTGCACTATAAAGTTCCCTTTCAAAGATAATTTATAAATGGGTGAGTTCTTAAGGTTTTATCATACATTTTACACACAGCTCGGGTAATTAATTTCCATAGTGAATTTTTGTTCAGATATCTTATTTTATATAGGAATATTATGTATATAATACTATATATTGTAAGCTGTGGTGAAATCGTAGTTTTTAGTCATTGTTTGGAAGTTTAGTGATTGGTTGATGCCAAAATAATTTCTTATTCTGAATAAGAAATTCTAAAATTTCTGATGCTGATTCCAAAAAAAAAATTACTGACTCTTTCCAATTCTCAATGCTGATTCCTATTCATTGCACTTTGCTAAAATAATTTCTGATTCTAATAAAAATCCTTTTCCAGTTCTGATTCCAATTCCAGAAAAATTATAAATTCGTCCAATTCTTGATTCTGATTCGTCATTAAATCACTATTTGAAACTTAAAGATATTTGAAATCTTACTGATCAATTTTCCTAGTTAAGGGTCAGGTTTTGATTTTTTTTGAATTTGTTTAATATTCATTCGAGAGATGGAATTCTATAAATTTTTTTAGTTTTAAGTATTTTTTTATTATATTTAAATTATTATTATTATTATTATTATTATTATTATTATTATTATTATTATTATTATTATTATTTTATTATTTTTATTTTTTGGCTAGCAAGCTTACTTTTTGTATTTCAGAGAATATTAGCTTTTTTTTTTTTTTTTTTTATATTGATGGTTATTAATGTTTAAGATTGAAACGAATCAACCACGTGTGGAAAGGGCGCATTCCTGCTGCTTTGGTTTGGCAGCTGGTTCGGTGATCTTGTTGTGTTGGAAAGCTTCAGGATTGTTGAGTAACGGAACAATCTCTCCTCCCTCAACGGCTTTGGTACATCCAAACACATGAATCGGTTGAAAGAAATGCTCTTCACTTTGTTTTCTCATCAGGGTTCTTGCTGCCAGTGTTATTAAGTTCTCCCTTCCGTCTATGATAGATATAGACTTTTGTTATAAAAGCACAAAAAGTTTGTCTTAACGGTATTTTTACAAGGTCTAGATATAAGTTGATATAAGGGTGGTTAGTAGATACAATGCTGGAAAAACTAGTTATTATTTAAATGGATAATAATATTGTGAATGTGCCCACCCCCAAAAAATTTACTTGTTTTTAAATGTCATTTCAATCTTTCCGTTTTTTTCCGTATCAACATGTTATTTTGACATGATGAACTTTTTGGATTTAGAGCGCAACTATGTTGGTGGTGACTGCGCTGGTTCCAAACGTTAAATTCTTGATCAAGGTTTTTTCTCATCGACACCTGCACGATGTGACTACATTTTGCTGCTGCAAATATACCGTACAAACTTTTATATTTTTAAAATAAAGTATATATAAATAAAATTTGGTGCTTATTCCTTTAAATTTTTTTGTTTTTCTTAGACCTAACTGCTGAGATTATTGCTGAAGCTAAAGTTATCACATGAAAGTTTCGTTAGTAATATTCATTCAAAATTTGCTGTTTGTTCAATTAAATCGACTTCTGCCATTTTCTGAAAAACTAATAAAATATGAAAATTAATTGTTTCAACAGTTTTTCAATTTTATTTTTGTATTGATTATAGGATATAAAATTTTACTCCCATGTGAATTGGAAAAAAAATTAGGGCTTAATTAAATCGGTATTTATTATATGGGTAGGAAGGATTCTGTATAATTGGCTCTATATAACTAACTAGGACTAAAAATTAATAAACAAAAGCTTTCCTTTCATAGTGCTTTATCTTACAATTTAGTATTTAGTTACATGATTTATAGGGAAAGTTTTTTATTTTTCCCCTTTATTGTTTCAAGAGAATCTGTTGGTTAAAACAGGGAGAGCAAGAAACAGTCATTATTTTTCATACTTACTTTCATGGAAAACATTGTTGATGGTGTGTCCCTTTTTATCGTAAAAATTTCAAAAAAGGACGAGATGCTTTTTCATAGTCTCCTTTTCTTTAAGTTCAAATTGTTGACAGGTTAACTATCCATTCTTTGTCTTTCATATTTAAATTATATTCTCACTTTCAACTTGTGTATATTTAAATATTTTTATGATTCTAAGTTACACGTATTTACATTTCTGCACATTTTTGTGTACTAATGAACTTTTATTAAGCATTTTAGTTTATAGTCATTGATTTATTTATTAATAATTTACAATGAATGTCATTGCACCTACTTATTGTTATTATTTTATCAGTTATAAAGACCGAAGTTCTGTTTTTTCAAGATTACATCATGGTAAATATTTGTGTATGAGATTGATTGGTACTAATTTGATAAGCAGTTTGTTGGATGTTTTTTTTGCAAATAGACAGACATGCGTTAACAATTAATTTATAATTAAGTAGCAAAATTTAAATGCATCATTTAAGCATTTATTGATGCTATTTTTTATAGTCATCATCATCACCTGATCACCTCTTCCCCGGATGGGCGAATAACTATCATAACAATCATGAAAAATATACATAGAAGTTAAGTGTAGAAGAACATGACGTCAGTGAAAGCAAGCACACCCCTACGTCCCTTTCCATACGCTAAATTGAAAGTCCGAAAGGAGCGTGAGTTTTTCAGGGCTATAAGAAAGGGTGTTCTAGGAAGTGATGAGAATTTTCGTAGGGGGATATGTGTGCGGCGGCCTACCCAAGGGTGACCTATTTGTAACAGATACCACAGTAGAGGTTTTGTGCGCCAGTCTTGTGAAGCCTGAGAGTGGATTTTTTTTACTGTGGACGGCTCTCACCTTATGCATACTTAAGGGTATTGGGGGAAGCTTTCTTTCGACTTACGTCATGGCTCTTCTAACGCTTACTCTCCTTTTCCGTGCTGCTTACGCACACCCTACCCACATCTAGCTAGGGAACCGAGGGACGGATAAGAAGAAAAAGAGTTTACTATTTGTATGAAAAGTCTTGTGCTTCATCTTTTACCAATGTATAGATTCTATTTTTGTATTGTGACTTTTGCATTCATTTTACTACATGATTTTGTTCAATTTCCTGGCATGTTTTTTAGTATTTTTTTTTTTTCTGGACTTAGTTTCTACAGAGATGTATTCTGGTATTTACTCCAGTAATCTTCATACGGTGCCATCCTTTTTTTTTCTATTTAAAACGGACAAAATATGTGGCTTGTTTTTAAATTATTGAAAATTGTATTTTTTTTTTTGAATGTTTGTTACTTAACAGCAGTGGGAGTTCTCTTTAACCTTATCTGTCTTGTCAGCCATATATAATATTATTATTATATTATTATTTATTCACTTCTATATATATATATCTATTTATATTTATAATTATATATATATTAAAATATATATATTATTTATTATATATATATTAATATATATATATATCCTAATATTATATACTTTTTTATATACTTAATATAATTATTTACGGACAAGGCGCTTTTGGTCTTGCTGATAATTTAGGCATTTCAAGGACTGAGGTTGCTCAGGCGATATTGTTTTTTCAGGTGGACTGCCCCGTTTATGGCCAAGAGTTTGCAATGGAGAGGCTTCTGTATGCTTGGAGCCAAGAGAATGTTATCCTGTCAAGTTTGTACCAAATGGCAGGTATGACATACACTTGTTATTATTACATTTTATTTCTTATTTTATTTCTATTATATTTTCTTATTATTATTATATTATTATTTTTGCGTTATAAAGAAGAGCGTCAATCTTTGGTATTATTGATAACAGGCACTCTTGGATATATAAACCTACCCATTTTTCATGACTTATGTCAAGTTTATTTTGGACTGAGAAAAGTTGATGTAACTTTGGATCTGTGAAATACTGATTATGCTGGCCATGAAAAAAGTATAACAAGACAGCTGGAATGAATAGTAAAATGATTTTGCAGGTTCATGATGAATTAATATTTGACTGGTGCGTGTAGAAGTAAATGAACAGAAAGAATGTTCTTTCTATGGTAGCCTTGATGTATGTTGTAATATGGAGATAATAGGAAAAACGAGTAAAGGTCTTAATTGGATCGCTATGTGACTACATTTGTAGTTTGTTTGTTTAAGTCATTTGGTGTAATAATTGCAGAAATTTATCATACTCTGGAGCACTTCGAAATAATAGTTTCTTTTACATTTAAATTACCTTGGCGTCGTCTTTCGCTTCTCATTTAAAATTACTCTGGCACTAGTGGCCTGCTTGGGCTGTAGCTCCGCTCAACAATAGCTCAAAATCATACACATGTAAGGAATTACTCAGGCTAGGTTTAGGAAGATTTGTGAGAATTACGTAATAAGAATTCAATGAAGATAAATAATTTAAATTATTTCTTTACTTTAATATCTAAAACAGTAAAATGGAACCAACATTATTTTTATTGTTCAAGGGGAATGGTTTCTTTTTTGGTAAATATTTTCCATAGGAACAATATTAAAAAAGTTATTTTTACTGTAGAGCAATAGCAATTTGTTTTGCGCGCTTGACTCCACCCGAAGGAAACTCTGTGACACTCCAGCGCGGTTCCCGGTCATTGAAGATAAATCAGAGAATAAGACACATGTAATGAAAGTTGAGCCTATACGGGATTATCTTAACCATATACATAGCAATCATGCTTAGTAGACTGGTTAGTGACTGTTGTAAGGTCAGGATTATGCTAATTGAACTATTTGTTTCGAAATCTTGAATTTTGCTCAATTGAGTTTTGAAGGTATGTTCTGCCTGTAGATTTAGCCTGTATGCATTATTGGAGTCCAGCTGGAAAACAAAAATGGGAACCAAAGAAGAATTAGAGTGCTTTAGATGGGATTTGTTTGTGTTGTGTAAATGACACAATTAAGAGGAATCTGGCAAGAAATAGATGATGCCAGCAATTTATATTGCCGTGTATTGTATATGAGAGGGGGGAGGGAACGGTTAGGCCTATTTTAGAGATTAGAACTGGGAGTTTCTTAGATTTTAATAGATAAGAGAAATAATTAACTATGAAAGAAAATGTTGATGTTATGGTAAGTCTATAGAAATTGCAATGAAATGATTAACTTTTTTCAGGAATTAATACTGCTTTCTTAGACATATTAAAGAAAAATTCGTAAGTTCGAGTATGGGGAATTGCTGTGGTACAACTTGCATATTTAGAAAGGAGTAGCTTATAACACCAGACGAAGATGGTTTACCTTTGCATTTTGTCAATATACAGTAGGAAAGTTGGGAGGAAAATGGCTTCTATTGCATTTTTATAATTACATGAAAAGGTCTAAATAGCTTTAATGCCTTTTGAATTTTACAGTTATTTGCCTCTTACTTTCTGTGGTTGGTCTGAGTCATCTTGATTATGGATATTAAGGGAGATAGCATGGGGCAAAAAAACATTAAATCAGGCTCTCCATATACGCGCCAAATAAACTTGATGGGTTGCATTTTAATATCAGTCATTGCGTAAATGATAGGTTGCTTTATTCAAAGTCTGAAAAATTTTTATTCTGAAGAAAATACGTTTCTTGACTCCAACTTATTATTAGATGTTATATAAACTAAAGCATTTATATTCTGCAAATCATTGATGCAATAATAATAATTTAATAACAATAAATTTGCAAACGACACTCTTCGCTGAATTAAAAATCAGATATAAATCCTTTAAGTACATAGAAGCTGTAAGATAACAGCACTAGAAGAAATGTCCACAACCATTACTACAAAATATATAAAAACTTTAGAAGTAATGATTGTGGAACAGAATTGTTTCAAATGTTTTTTTTTCCTTTTGTTCATATGAAAAGAGTCGAGTCTCGTAAAAAATAATACCAAATAAAATGTGAAGCTATCTTTTAATTGCGTTACCAATACTATTCTTGTGTTAAAAGAAAATTCTACATAATTACCACCAATGACAATAACAGCAGCCAAAACTGGTATCTAAGCATTTCGAATTTGCGGCAATAGGAAAACTAGGCAAGCTCTTAAAATAAAACACTGCATTTCATTCGGTCATTGAACGAAGATTACCAAACAATTGAAATATAGGAATAATCTATCCACAATATAACTGCACGAACGGTCAAACAACTACCATGTCTAACAAGTCAACTTAAATATAAAACTGTTAACATATTTAAAAAACAATTAGTCTCTGCTTCGTCAATTAAAACGGATAATTTTACAGAAATGATAGTGCTAACATCTATATATTTTTTTATGCTTAAATTAAACAAATAATACCAAAAAAAAAAAAAAAACAAAAAATATGTAAAAAAGGAAGTATTTGCTACTTCGTCTGAATATTAACAGGAAGAACGAGAGAAGATTTGACAAGGGACACAGTCCAGCAGACAAATACATTACTACGCTCAACCAAACAAAGGAATCGACACAGCTTCATATTTGAAAACAAGGGAATGCATCCTTTCCGCGATGAACGTATCTTAACGACAACTAGAACAAATATGTGACCACCAAATGATGGAATTCTCATTGGAAGAAAAAAACGAAAGGGGATAAAAAAAAAAAAAGTCATAAAAGAGACCGATTTTGAATAACTAAATATTAAACAAAATGTAATGAACAAAACTCTGCTCATAAGGGGACCAGAAAATCATATCATAAAATTAATAATTTAAACATTATATCATACATAATTTTAATATTTGATTAGCCTATATTTGATAAATAAGTTAATAATAATACAGTAATTAAAATAATATAAAATAAATCTAATATATAAAATAAAATATAAAATAAATAATAATATATATATAAATAATAAAAAATAATATAATAAATAATAATATATACTATGTATAAAATAAATTAACAATAGAATTAACTATAATCTACAGCAACTATAAGCCAACCTCAATTAAAAACATAACTAAACAATAAATTAATACATGAACAAAAAATATGATTTCCACCAAAATAAAAGAAAAGCAAAAAAACAAAAGGAAGTCTCCAGCTAGAGGACTAAAAGACTTTACAGAAATGAAATATAAATTGAATTAGTAATAGAATATAGGACATACATCTATTTTTCAAGTGGATTATGGACAAACTGCAAAGCAAAGTATTAAAATAAAAAAAAATGCTTTCTGTAATGTTCAATACCTTCTGATAATCAAAGAATTACTTTAAGATCAACGAAGCTATCACTTCGATTGACACACACTCAAAATAGACAACCACTCAATAAAAAATATAACTTTCTTACTTTCATATCACTTAACAATAATAATTAAATGTCTATAATATGAAAATTTCACAAAACAAGACAACTAACAAGGATATTAAAAGGTGAACATCCCTAATAAGAAAATAAACAATATCAAGACCTAACTCACACACAAAAAACGGACAGATATCGAAGAAGATAGCATGAGCCCCTTTTTTTATTTAGTGAACAGAGCACACACTCAATAAACTAACCTTAAAAAACTAGTAAAAAAATTTATAATATAATCAAGTATAAAACTTTTGTTTATCCTTCCACCAGACACTAATACCATTCCAGGCAGCGCATCAACCTTACCGTATTCCGAATAATACATATTTTCTCAATTGTTGTTATACGTCACTCAAACCAATACTGCCTATTTGTAAAACCTCGGGCATTCTACAACCCACATCTAATCATACGAACTTACAACTAACCCTCATTATTACAAATTATTCCACTTACTAAAAAATTTAATTAGACCTACTCGCTATCTTCAAAATATCACAGAATATCCTTTATACAACCCTAAAGTACGAAAACATAAGACAATGTCACATTCCTATCACATTTTATAATCCGAATATTTTTTCACAAAAAATATAATTTGATGGTTATATTCAATTCCGATACCAATTTAAAAGACTATATCAAACACTTCCTAAATAGCCGATCCAGCGACTCAAAGTAACTCGATGCAATAAAGTGGAAACAACTAAACCAAACCCCTTATTATGAATACTTTTTGACTTCCAACGACATAAAGACACTATATATACACTCTATCTAAAATCTCTATCCGAATCAACACATAAACCTATCTAGACTGGTAGCTATCGCCTCAGCCATCCAATTACCAAAACTTGCCAACTTGGCAAATAACATACCAACCATCAATTTCCTATACCTATACTCTTAATTGGTACTATTTCATAAAATTAATATGAAAATTTTATCCTTTTTAGCTCATTGAGCCACCTATTAGCATCAGATCCAATATATCTTACTACCGATAGCCATTCTTATACATAAACTTTCTTCCAAAAACTCACGGTCAAAAACTAGATAACGAGCAACGAGCATTTGTGAAGCTATCCAATTTAATTTTACCAACAATGATCTATAATCTGTCATCTCTAATGCATTTAGCATAAATGATAATTTATGAAACTCTTTAACATAATAGATCCACTATAATTTTTCTTTAAGAAAAAAGTCAACTATGTTCTAGAACATATAATAATCAACTCACTTTTATTTAGTATATCCACTCATAATTCCTAGATATTTAAAACGTATACCATTTCTTCTAGTCCCACAACGACTACAGCTAATATCTTTGAATTCGAATATGATTTTACTACTCCAAACGATTTCTTTCCACACTACCGTATCTTAGATCACTCTCAAGAATTACCTATATCCATACATAACCCCATTCTACTCACTGTGAAAATATCAGATAAATATTCTATCTTTACTTCCTCTATACCTCCAGTTTTAATTAACACTTCCACCAAGCTTGCATACCAATTCTCCTCAACGCTGAATCTTGAAATAAACGTAAAATAGATTATATATAAAAAGAATATTCAATAATTTGAATACAAGTTCATGTATACAATCCGAACAAGATATTATTAAAATCACACACTTCACTCTTATCTTTCCATATATTAGTCAACAATTACGCACCCAGCCGAAAAAGTAATGGCAATGTTTAATATTGAAGATTGGCTATATAAATGTAAAATACTCGGCTTATATACCGGTTACAGCTACAAACAAAATATAAATAATGAAAGTAAAATGATATAAGTTTTTAGACCCATAACTATGTCATTCTTTAAGAGCAAAAAAAGTTACAAAGGCAACTGCTTACACAACCTACGACATTAAAAACTAGATAAAAACAGTTCAGTTCGTCCGAATAAAAATCACACTAGCAATCACATATCAGTTGCTTTTAACAATTAATAACTCAAAACATTCCTAGCTACGTGCATTATAGTTCAATAACAAGAAGTGGAAGTAGATACCATTTGGAAAGACATTAAGTATTTACTTATCCCTTATATCCTTACTCCCAACAAATACTCACACCTCTTCAAAAAATCATTACTTCTTAGTACTTTCTCTTTGCTCCGAACTCACGCTCTTCATCTTACTTATAAATGTCCATTAATCTTTCATATATTTTACCTTTGGCACTATCAATGTACTTATGAGCTCCGCCTCATTATAATCATTCTACTTACAGTAGTAGTCCGCGACGATTAATTATTCTTCCCTTTGGGGAAAAAAAAAACTCAAAGATCAAATGTATCTCTCAACCATGCATAAATCGTTCACTCAAGCAAATTAAGATGATAACTCTCACAGTCCTAAACGGAAAAACAACCAAAACTCTTCTATAACTGAAAGTTCCTATACAAAATTGAGACTTAAATTTTTAAAAAAGTACCATAAAATTTTTCCCTTCCACTCACCATACTCCTATTGCCACTACCACAAAACTCAGCACTTTCACGATATGCATCCATCCACATACATCGTAAAATCCGGATCTTTCAAATAATCCTTAAATATCATTCACTTGTATCTCTATCAAAAATAGATACATCGCCCATCAATTCAATCTCGACCGTCCTCGATCGCTTCTATCTCCAGCGTACAAATGCCACTTTTCTCCTCTTCTTCCATTCAATCCTCGTCCTACTCTTCTTCTTCTTCATATCTTCTCATCTTCCTTCTTCTTCTTACTGCTCTAGATTCATTAAAGCTGCTCCCTCTTCCATTCTCAACTCATCCGCCTCCTTCTCACTAATCATATTTTCTCTCTATATCATCTCCCATTTCCCTGATCTCTTTTCTCTTCTTCTAATTCATTTTTGCAAAGGGAGATGGAAGAAACAGCCTAATTACCCTCTAAAAACAACGCTCTGTCTCTGAACCGTATAAATAAAAATTTTTACGAGCACTCTCACCTTAATACATTCCACCCAGAAGTTCAAAGCCTCTAGCAGTATTAGCTTCACACACATTATTGCTAGATAATATAAAATAAAAACTTTCGAATCTCCTAACTTGGCTGTTCAAATCATCTCGATAATTCTAAGATGAAATACTATTCATAGATATATTTTTCTCATTTGTAAGCAGTTCCTCTCTTAATCAGAATCATATAATGATTCTCATATTACTACTTGAACTGTCTCAGAAAATAATTTGATAACAGCCATCTTTGAATTCCGCGATTATTTTACTTTTGTACTTCTCTCCCTCTAAAATTAATTAATTACATATAAGATTCTTCCTCGCTAGTTCAGAATCGCGACAAGCCTTATATCAAAACAACTCAATTAGTTAGATTACCTCCATCGCAATAGCCCGCTGAATCCCAAACACTTAACCTGATTGGAGGAATACACCCACATACATTTATCTCTATCACCTTCCATATCGCAACTGACCAATCCACTTCCATACCCAATCTTACTTCCTATTAACCAATACTTTTTTAAGTCTCATACGATAACGCCTATTTATCAATATTACGCACTTTGATCTTTCAATATATACACAGACTTGCTCACATGGGCGTACTCACTTTCGCACAAGTACAACTATTGACATCATGCCCCCATTTCCCGAATTTTATCGTAAAAAAACTCATTCGTCCTGAATTCAGACCTACATACCCATCGCGTTATTGATTTTTTGAATGAGAGCCAGAACGCCTCCAAAAAAACAACTAAAACAAATTGAATTCAAATGCGCATGGCGAACTTGAAGGGACATATACATAGATAAAATGCAGACCAAACGAATACATAGATGCAATAATACAAATGACTAACAAGATAGTATAAAATGATCCACTAATACAACATCTAACTCATCATATAACTTGAGAGCAAGTTAATCTAATTATACCCATTTTACAACACAATGTATTGCCTGCCCAAATAGTGGGAGGTTAGACCCCAAACAATACGTTACTCCTAATCAAACAATAAGACAGAAAAATTTAAAAAAAATAATAAGTAGGTACCCCAAGCGGTCCAGCGCTCTGGAAACCTTCCACGTCCAAGAGAGCGACCTCAACAATGAAGCAATATCCTTCGTATATACACTTACTCCATTTTATAAAATATTTATTAAATAAAATATATATAGTGAAAATAGTGAGATAAAAACCCTAACTACTAGTTATCTTTTCCTATAGATTTACTTCATTATAATTATAAATATTTTATAGACTATGTTATTTTAACTACTCGTACCCGATAAAAAATTATAAATACCCTATGACTATATCTATATCCCTTTAAACCCTGATAATGCAACCCCCCCTGTCACCTTCCTCGAAAGCCTAGGCGATGTAGTCAACGTCAAAAATTCCACTCTGTAGGATTCCCCTCCAACTCTGCCCCGGTATCTTGAACTATCGGTATCCCATTTAGTGTAGTCGGTCGATTTTGCAAGGTAATCGGTATCGTACTCGGTATCCGAGGAATTTTGAGAGGAATACCAGTAGATTCTCGGCTATCTCGGTGTACCTACATTTAAAAGAGAATACCTCCCGTAAAAAATTTTGCCGAAAACCCGGTGACGAAATATGCGGCACACATTTAGTCTTTAAATTGATTTCGAATATCTATATATATACGAGTGATAAATTAATTAAGCTAAAATATGTTTATATAATATTCGGAAATCAAAACGCCTTTTTCCTCACTATAGCTAGTATATAATATTATATATCAATGTATCACTTTGAAATAACTACATATAGAAAAAAAAAAATCTATTTTCTAACTATATAAGTTAGTTGATAAAGCCTATCTAAATACCCATCTTATTACCACCTATTTATAATCCTTATTATACTATTTTCTATACCCTTAATATAAAATTTATAATTTACTTAGAAAACCATAACTCATTTTCCTGAATATATCATTATAATTATAAGGTTATTATTATATTAAATAAATTTTATATATAAATATAGTAAAATATGTTAAAATTTCAAATATATAATTATTTAATTTTTTAATATTATACTATATTTATATTTTTAAATATATATATAATTAGTGCATTGGGCCCCGAGTTTCACAACCTCTCTTCTCTTCACGTATTCCAGATTTCCCGAATCACCCTAACGTCGCTATCCGTACAAATTGGTTCCGACTCCCTGAGTGTCCGATCCGAATTCTCATCTCACTCTCTGCATTTTCTCTATTGTAATTAAGCAAATATTGCTTATTATATAATTAAATATCAGTGAAACATAGGTGATCACACAACCACTTAGCACTAATTTTTCTCACTATGAGATTACTTAATTAATTCCTCTTTTCACCCACTAAACTAATACTAGTACGTTCTATATTTTGCTTCTACAGTTTAGATCTCTCTATTCTCTTAAACTCTTGATCTACCTTCTTTTACTAAGTTACTAGTATATATATACGGTTCATAGCGAATGAATAATTGCTCTCACTAATAGTTACTACCACCATTCTACCTATAGTCCAATTATATTCCTCAAATACCGTTGCAATTCGACTTTAGTAATTATACTACTGAATTTATTCCCAGTTTAATCCTGCTCTCGTCTACCATATTAGTTCTCACTACCTAAACATACCTAACTTCTTATTTGTCATCGTTATTTTCACTTTCACTTAACTACATATTAAGTACATATATACCTAAAATGTCTCATTTTTCCTTTCATTCTGTTAACAATTCTTATCTTTCAATCCATAACATTTCATTTTATACCTAATACAATGATATACATGTGCGCGCGATTTTGTCTACTCCCCAAAAAACGCTGCACATTCAACCTTTCTATTTTATAAATCTCATCTTCAAAGGGAATACGATCGAGGTATTTCAACTCCGCCGCACTTAGAGCTCACTCACAGTAGAAACCCTTATATACTCTTGCACAGTTAGTCTCACTGCTTGTTTGATTCAATTATAACAAGTAAAAAAAACGGGTCCTTCTTTTTCGAAATTAAGTGCTTAATCTCTATCCTCAGTATTATAATATATAATATATATTATACTATTATATATTATAAATCACTACCTTATGTTTCTACTTATATGTATTTATTGTTTATTACTGAAATAATAAATAACATACCCTCTATATCATATGTCCCCATAAACATTATGACCACCTAAGTTGATCAAAGAGTAAAACCTAGTCCTATAACACCGCCCCCACACCTCCTGCATTGGTTATACCCAGTGCCTGTGAATTTCATACGACTTGCTATAATCCTCCTGCAGTCTCATAAAAAATAATTGGTGCGATCTTATCCCTTACATATAACGGGGAATGTTTTATCTCAGCAAAGGACTAAATTTGAAATTTTTCTATATTACATCATTCTTGACGAGGACAATCACTTTTTTATTAGCCTGCTAATATGCTGAATATACAACTGTGAAAGTGTGTGAAACCTTCGACGTATGGCATTTTGCTCCAAAATACGTATACAAATAGTTCGCTCCTCCCTTAACCTATTGAGTGAGTAGGGCTAGGTAACTCTAAACAATGATCTCCTAAGTTCACCAGCGCCTAAAGCTACTATGTGGCAAGTCCTCTCCAGCTGGTCCATCATGCGCGTGTTGGTAAAAGACAAGGTACTTCCCCTGCCAACTCTAATTAGATTTGTCTGCCCCCTATTTATTTGCTCACAAAATGCCCAAATGAACATAAAAACTAATTCTTCACAAATAATAAGATTCCTTTTATATTATCCTCTCCTCTCTCTGAAAGGGAAATCCAGTTATCGAATAGTATTGTTGCGCCATCACAATTATACTTTTTTACCCATTCCCTCCTCTGATATCTATATGTTCTTCCACCTCGTAATTGAAAAAATCGGTTTGCCTAATCTCACTGCGATACATGTTCTTCAAATAGGTTCTATTCTAAAATCTGCTTTGGCACCCCTTCCCTCACGAGTCACTTCCCCTACTTCTCATTATTTTGGTCCCTCTCTCTTATAGATTGTCAACAAAGTTGGTTGCTCTAGATACTAGAGCTAGATCTTGCGCTGGATATCTTGAGCCGGGACCCTCTCTCGTAAACCAAGTTCGTTGTGTTAGCTTATAAATTTCAATCGTCATAGTCCAAAAAACAGGGAATGTCTTAGAAAATTCGTACGCGATGAAATAACCAATATAAATTTATCCTCATATCCAATTATACTCTCCAATCCACTCTGTCAATTTATTAAAAGGGACATACATTTAATCCTTAATTCACACTTATAATAACATATTTTCTGTGCCAGAAAAGACATTGTTTTACGATTAATAATTATTCCGTAAAATTCTATTCAAATTAATTACATTAACCATGAGTTTCACTAGATTCAGTATATATCTACCTTAGTTCATAGTCTACTAAACGCTTGGATATATTAGTATACTGGTTATCTATAGCTTATTTATTATATAGATTATCTATCCAATAATATACTTATATATATAGTCATAATAATACTTTCCATTACCATTACTTGTTTTGCAGTATTTCTATAAACTCCCAACAGGTATAATAGCTAGTAGCCATAATACCTTACTACCTGGCCTTCTTACTATTATTCTCCTCCTAAAAAATTACTATACCACTGGAGGGGAAAAAAAATTATTTACTACATACTCCGATAACTTTATATTATATCAACCTATATATATCTCAATTATATATATCTAATATTACTATATATCATACCTTATACTATCCATTACTATAAATATCTCATACTATAGTAAAATTACTCATTATTATTTATATATTATAGTATAATCAGTGGTCCCTAAATAGAGTATTATAATATTATATATCGTTCCCTATTATTGAAATTTTTTAGAATTATTTCGAATAATATATTATATAAATAATATTCAATAATATAAATTTTCACAATATTAAATACTACAATAAATAGGGAATAAATATATCATAATTATATGCTTGTTATTCATATAGATTAGTTAAATTAATCTATATACTATGATAATTACACGTATGAAATATATACTATATATAATTATGTTCTTAACACTTAATACAATTTTCCTGCAGACCGCTGGAATGCACGTCTTGTTTGTTCAACCGATTTACCCAGAACCCCAAAAAGAAAGTTCTTCTGATCCATTGCAAAACTATAAGAACAACTTATAGCCTAAAGCTAACTCCCACTAAAAGCATAGTATCTATCCTTTCCCAAAGTCTTGAAACTGCGAGTTATTAACTCTCTTTTCTGGATTAAAAATCTGAAAAAGCTCCCCTATTCCCTGTGCGTTTCAGCATTATGAAAATAAAAAGGATATGGCTTTGTCGACGTTGCAGAGTATAAAACAAACCTGCGGTGACATTATACTTTCCTATAGTTATTAGATACTGACATTTATGGTCTGTGCACTGACCCAATGGTATAAGGGACTGAAATAGTGGTTCTAATCCCTCTTGCGTTGCTGCTGTCCCGTTGAGCATATCCAAAGCTTATGGAGTAACCAGAGATAGATAATAAACGGGCATGCCGTCGCCTACTCTACGAAAGCTCCCTCCTGCTAGAGGTTTCACTCCTTCTCTTATTAATTACTCTGCTCAGTAGTTTTCTCTCCGAAATACGCCTCAATGCTTCCTTGTATTATCCAGCACTCAGTCTGTATTGAGGCGCTGGCTCTCTCTTGTCTAAATGTTCCTGTCTAATATAGCTAAGGAATGTCCTCTTAAGAGTTATTAGTATTCCCTATACTCCAACTTTATTCTCACTTAACTTCCGTTCATCAACGATCATTGATTCTCTCAGCTTTAGCACTTAATAAATCATACGTTTCACTTACGCGCTCGAACCCCTCCCACAACGTCAATCCAATTCTTCTAACTTAATTCATATCTCTCCTTCAATTTATGCATTCTAGCCCAGCTGCACTCTCGTCTTTCATGCCTTATGCTTGCAATTAATATTCTTATGACACGATCTGGATGGTATTTCCAGGAGTCACAGAGAAAACAGGTCACGCGAACACATCTGTGAATAACCGTTTAAAATAACAATGCTTTTAAAAACTGTGCGAGATACTCTTGTCTTTTAATAAATCCTCCACCTCACTAAAATAGCAAAAATAAAAAACACCTCAACAAAATAATATACCGATTTAACTAATACGGACGGGCAAATACTAATTGTTCGTAAACCACTCCCACCCAACTCCCGCTGAAAAATTAACACATAAACATTAACTTACGGCTCTGCAAACATAAACTAACATAATCTTGTCTTGGGAAACAACTGCAAATTACAATGGTTGGCTAACAGGTGGGCCTCAACAGAGCGCTGGAGTTCTGTCAGCGTTGACTGCAGGCGAATTTTTCTTCTCCTCTGATACAGTTACTCTAGTTATATGGGGCTTTATTCGCCCTTGTATGTGAAAGTCACTGTCTCACATCGCGGGCGCTCCGCCTCCACCCTTCTATTGGAAATAGGGTTGCAGTCTAAAGCTAAGAAAGAGCTCCTGAACTGTTCCGCTTTCAAAACTCCCTTGACCCTCCTATCTCCGCACCACGTGACGTTGGCGCTCTCTCTCCTCTTTTCCTATAGGTGCTAACGGTTAGCAAATCGTGCTCGGCCGGAGAGCCTGACTAAAACTTCACATCTCCGAGAGCGCCTCCTCCGCAATCGCGCCTCGTATCACAAGAGGAGGCCTTGCTCTCGCGCCAGTGAGTGTTGGCACGTGAGTATGAATAACCCAGACTAAGGTATACGTCGTCCCCCCAATCCGGTGCTTCCTTCTTATCCAAAAGCTATCATTCTGTTCGTGGAACTCCTTCTGCCTCCTTCTGTTTTTCAACTGTACATTAAATCTTCCCCTCTTTAAAGCCCACGTTCTTTCGCTCACCTGAGGCATTTGCGTTAATTTGGAAATTGGGTGGTTTATTCTATGTCATTTATCTTCTTGACCCCCTCCTTAGAAATAAGGCGTCGATGTCGGTGTATAAGTGAGCAGCCATAGTAACAATTAATAAAAAAAAAATTATAATACTAATTTTTATTTATCATTTATTAAATATATATATATATAAATTATATATATGAATTATATTATATTATAATATTATATAGTATATAATTTATTAACTATATATATATAATAATTAGTAATTAAAATAAGAGAGATAGTAAGATAGAGAGATAAGAATGAGAGAGAGTAAGACGTAGTGATAGCTAGTAGCTATAGCATATATGAAACTTACATAGAATGAAAACGGTATAAGAATATCGTATAATGAAGTCATTAACATGCAAATTAGAAATAATAGATTTGAGAAGAGATTTACGGAAGAGGTAGAGTTTCATCATTCGGTAATGATAGTGAAATGTCTGAGCTATTAAGAATGAGAAGAGAGAAGCGATAATAAGATGTTTAAAACGAATAAGAGTATATCTGTTAATTTTCTTGTGTCCGAGATTCGTTTGCCGAAGATAGATATTGCAAATGCGAAAATCGACAGATGTATGTGATAAAAGAACGATGAGGACGAGAGAACAAGATTATTAGATTGACCGGAGGCTCAATGTATAATTGAAGAGAAAGACGTCACATAGTAAATGAAGGACAGAAAAGAAAAAAGTTTGATGTGATAGTTAGGTATGTATGAGAGGAGTATAATAGAGTTTATGCGCAGATCGAATTGTAAGAGAGAGCGAAAGAGATCAACCTGGACCTCTTAGGATCATTATTTATGGATTTGTCTTATATGTTGTTTGATTTAACCCTACTGTTATATTTACGCTGTATGAAATAATTTATCCATGCTAACCCCCGAGTGGAACATATTCCTCTTTGCGCCCTGTATTCTATCTGGCCCCCAGCCGGGCCTCCCTTCGAGTGCACAAAGGTTCCCCCTCCTTTAGAGAACACATTTCCCTTTGCAAAAACTCATCACCTTTTTGTCCTATTAGTTTCTGAAAATACTTTAACCGTAACAAGATCTTTTCCCTTTTATGTCCTTGTCTTTTCTTTTCGTGTCGTTCGTCGATGTATGATCATAATTTGTCGAATGACACTCGTATGTTGTTAAATGTTGTAATGCATGTTATGATAATATGGTGTTGTAATAACCAATCGCATCCTCATATGGTGTTGCCTCTTGGTAAGATTGTAGGAGTTGGCCTTAATCTTGACAAAATCCTAAAGTTATTTTTCTTTGTGATTAATCCTTTCAGTCTAACCTGGAGAAAGGTTGTGATTAGATAACCCTCTGTCAACAGATGTCTAATACTTTCATTTCGGTGCGTGATTAGCAAGGTAGAATTAGGTACCTTCTTGCGCTGTCCGTGGGATCTTGTCAATGTTAAGTGGTCAGAGGAATGTGGACTAATGTCGAATGATTAATATGGATTAATTGTAATTAAGAGTATAAGACATCGACGTACAAATATGAGCGCTCTCATGTGAACCTCTTTATAAAGTATCATTCTAAATCAATGTAAGTGTTTATAACGGTGATATTAATTAAGTGGATATATTTTGAAAATAACAAGAGGTATGATATACTAGCAGAGGGTGGAAAGAAATAATGTGTAGAATATTTCCGATTCTGTATATATAATTGAGTGAGTACACTCTTAGCGCCACCAGTAAGTAATCATTCGGTTATGGCTTTTAGTTTGTTTATGAAGTTACCTATTCTCGACAATTATAAGGTAAATTTTTGAGTTTGTAAAAATGTTCAAATAGGTAAGGTGTTGGTTGGAACATATAAATCAGTCCTAATTTGAAGCGGTTATGTTTGAGTAACGATGCAAGTGTAACATATCTTGTATATATATAATCTGATATTTTATAAATGTTGTGGCATAGTAGTCACGCTGAATATATAAGGATGCCCTTTCAGAGTGATTCGATGTTTGGGCGAAACCATAAAATCTTGATTGGAAAGTAATGCATCAAGAAATATTACATGATACCTGGAGAGTGCACTTTAGTGAGTGATAGTCATTCCACAGGGGTAAAATGTGTAGATACCCACGATCGGAGTACCTGGGTAGATACTAAATGCTTCTGTGTGAGAAGTGAGAAGAGATAGTATAATTATGTGTGTAAGTAATATTTATATAATTACCTTACTTCTTCTGTAAGAAGATGAATAAGTTCATTAAAGTATATATATAATCAAAGAGTATATATAATATATATATATATAAAATAATACTAGTACTATATGTGGTATAGTAGATGAATGGTATAATATGAATGTAAGATAAGTAATGATGATTATTGTGTGGGTGGTAATAGAGGATAGTTGCATAATATAGATATGAGT
>JABUQX010059277.1:0-40558 GCA_015478945.1 Trachelipus rathkii | reverse complement strand
TGATACTTACAATATTTTTCATTCTCAAATACTTTCTATACTATTAAAAATAACAAATTTGTATTTTAATGAATGATTGTTTTATGCGTATATTTCAGCATGTATTTTGTCAAAAATGATCTAACTACATTCGGTGTCCAGAAGTATATTAATTTATAATAACTAAATGGACTATTTATTGGCAATAGTAGTATATTGTATATATGCAAATCGTGTTTGCGAATGCTAGACACTGCTTTATTGCAAAATATTGCCTCAAACTTTGCCTAAATGAAATCCTGGCTTACGCCCAGGCACCAACCAAATATCGACATATTTCAGTTGTTGAATGATTCATGCATTTATTCAAGTCTTCGAACGTTTCTTCTCCATTTTTAATTTAGTCTTACCATTAAATCATTAAATTTAATCGCGGTCATACGTCCTCATAATATTTTAATATAATATATATATATATATTTATATATATATTATAATAGTATATATATATAGTTTTTATTATATAATATATATCATATCTATTGGTATCTATATATATAGTAGCTAGGTAGGTATTAGAAGATAGTTAATATCTTACAGTGGTACTGTATATATATATATTTATAGCTATATAGTATAGTTATTTTATTTTTTAATATATGGTATAGAATTAAAGGGACTAAGTCTGAGTGTGCTAGGAGTACTTAACAGTTGAGGGGAATGTTGTTTATCTGTGGTTTATTGTATAGTAAGTCGAGACTAGGTCTGGAATATGAGTATAGATCTAAAAGTTCAATGTGTTCAGATGGACAATCTTAAGGGGAGTGCTGGGTGTGAGAAGAAATTGATAAAAATGAAGGAAGACTTATTAGATTGAGTTAGTGGTGGGTTGAAGAATAGGGGTAAATGAGTTAGAAGAGTGAAAGTTATGTTGAGATGGTTTGGTCAGGTGGGAGAAGGTAGTGAGAGTGATAGTCTGGTATGGTTAAGCGATGTTATAGGTTGGCTGGTTGGTGTGTTGGGCAAGCCGGTTTTTTTACCGGTCTTGGGTAGACGAAGAAAAAGTGGATTGAGTCCTGGAATACGAATGTTTGAAGGAGAGAAAGTGGTAGGGTTTGGTAGTGGCGAGAAGAAACGCGTGTATAACAGGAGTGAATGGCGGGGGGATTGTGAGGGGGTATGGCTCTGGCCCAACCTGGGCCAAGGGATGACCTTACATTGACGATCCTACCAATGGTGAGGGTCCGCTCGCTGTCCGTCATGAAAGCTTTAGGGTTGATTTTCGTGACTGCGACGGGTTGTTCTCAGCTAATTAATTTGGTTACTTGAGGGGCGGTAAGGCTGGGCTTTTCTTCTTCGACTTGGTTGCATTGTGTTTCTCATGAGATGGTCTTTCTCGTGCGGGTCGTCTACTGCACCTTTTAACTCTCGATTCTGGAAGAATACTTGAGGAGAGGTAAAGAGACGAAAGATAGATATAGTTATATATCTTCATATTTATATATATAGGTATTGTTGATATATTATATATTAAAAATTAATATTAAGTACTATTATTATATATATATATAAGTATTTATTATTAATAGTTTTATATATATATATATATATATATGGGTAGATGTCATATATTATGTTCTCATTAGTATTAGGCTAATATATGTATGGGTGGTCGAATTAGTTTGAGGTGGTTTTTATGTGATTTTACAAACAGGCGGTAATTATAGAAGTTAGTGGGAAGCCTTTGTGAATGAGGCAGGTATGGTGATATATTGGTGTTTGGTGTTATGGCTTCTGCACATTGAATCAAGGAAGTATGTATGACGGAGTGAGTGATTAGTCGTAGTGGTAGATATAAATGGTGTCAAATGGGTGATTTGGTTTAGGAATTAAATAGCTTGCGAAGTGGAGACAGGGTTTGTGCTAGTGTCTCCTTGGGTTATTCAATTTGTATATGGAGCGGGTTATGAAAGAATTCGAAGTGGGGATGGCAGGAAATGGTGTTAAGAAATGATGGAGATGGAGATGAGGTGGGGGTGCCCTACCTATTAATATGCGGATGATTTGTATATTCTGTGTGGCGAATCTGAAGAGAGTTTGAGAGATTGGGTAGAGAGTTTGGCAGGAATATGTAAACAGGAGGGGTTTGAAAAAGTAACGTGATAAGAGTAAGGTTATGGTTTGTGAGTGAGGAAGTCCTCAGTGTGAAGTTATGTTAGAAATGGTGAGCAGCTGGAGCAAGTGTCTGGAGTTTAAATATTTAGGGTATGTGTTGGAATTGAGAAGGGAAACGGATGGATGCAAGAGTGGTAAGTAGGGTAGTTGGTATGGCAGGAAGGTTGAATGGTGCAATTAAATCGTTGGTGACTGTAGTAAAGTGATTGTCTTGAGTGCGCTAGAGTTCTTTACATGACGGTATGTTGTTAACCTGTGTTATTGGTATGGTTAGTGAGACTATTGGTCCTTGGAATTAAGAAGTAATAGATCTTAGTTCATGTGTTCAGGGATGGCAGGACTCTGTAGTGGGCAATGTCTAGCGTGTGATTAAATGACATTAAAGTAAAATGAGGAAGTGAACGTAGTAGGGATGTGTGGTGTGAAGTAAAGGGTAAATTGAGAGAATCAATGAACGTTATCGTTTGAGATGTGTGTCATAGTGGAATAGGATGATCAGGTGGGTAGTGCTGTTTGGTTAAGCGGAATGAATGTTGGGAGTGTATTTGGGAACCGACGGCTGGGAGACCGAAAAGAGAAAGTGGATTTGAGTCGGTGAACGAATATGTCTGAAGGAGAGAATGTGAGTTTGGCAGGGCGAGAATATAAGGTCATGATAGGGAGAGAGAATGGCGGGGTTTTGTTGGGGGGCATGGTTGTGGCCTTCACCTAGGGTTGCCAAGGGTGACCCTTACAAGACTGATTTACCATAGTGAAGGTCCGTGCGCGGTCCAATGAGAGCTCTAGGGTGGATTGTGCTTGGTGATTATGTCTGGTGGACGAGTGTTCTTGACTATTATTGTGGGTACACGAGTGTGTTGCGGTAAGTGCTTGGGCCTTTCTTTATCGACTACTTGTCCATATGCTCGTCTCTATCTTTGCTTTTCTTTTCCGATGCTTGTTAGCGCACCTTAGCACAGATTGGGGAAAAAAAAGGTGGTTAGAATGAAATGAAAGAAAAAGGAAAGAAAGAAAGAAAGAAAGAAAGATATATTAAATATTTATATAGTATACTATATTATATAATATTATATATATATTAGTTATATTATTGTAATGTACTATTATTATGGTGGTATTTATTTATTATAGGTAGCCTTTGTATGGGCTGAGATATGTTTTTTTCATCTCTGTATGGGTGTTATACTATTTGTTTTGTTGGGTATATATAATATTATATGGAGTAGGTGTATAAATTGATATATACTTATGGTTATTACATATTTGGATTTTTTTTGTTTGCGGTACGTGTTGCGTATATTATATGAGAGGCTATTATATGTACGTTATTTTTTTATTTACATAATGTTATAACTCAAGCGATAATATGAATACATTTGTGTATTTGTTTGTATGAGTTGTAATTTTTATATAGTATACGTGCGTATATTATACTATATGGTTACTTTTATAGTTTTATTTTTTTACTGAATTTATATATATGGTGTACTTTGTCATTAGAACACGTAATTCTTATTTTATTATTAATTTATTATTATTTATATTCTTTTTTCTTTTTTTATTTTTTATTACTATTTTTTTATTATTTATTATATATTTAAATATTTCTAATTAAATGCTTTAACTGCTATTATTTTGTTTTTTTGCGTTTTGTTGCTTATAATTACAATCAAAGCTTGACGGAGGAATTGGAAAGTATAAAACACTTTAATTAAGTAAATAACCAAATTCTAATTTACTCAAGTTAAATAATATATAACATCCTATAATTAAATTAAAATTCATAAATTTTTAACATTTTTCCCATTATTATTATTTTAGTTTTTCCTTAATTTTATTCTCTACAAATAACTATTTCTCCTATGGCGGTTATGATTTAGCATTTAATCTTATTACTTAATAACGCCTTGCCATTCCTTCTTACATGTTTCGTTTTTTTTTTTAATGATTTTTTTTGACATCCTTTAGAGATTGTCAATTGAGGATTAGACTCGGTATTCGTACATTCCGGTATTTCGTAATTGATTTGCTCCGAATTTCGAATCCTGTATGTGTAAGATGCTCGGAGATTCCCGTAATCCGTAATCTGATCCAGCACCTTGAATTCGTTAATCCGATTTCCGTGTTTGTGGAAAGGTTCAATCCGAATCCGCAGCTTTTGTCGGATTCGAATCCGAGGATCTTCTGGATTACGATTCGCCGCATTCAAGTGGATATGGACTTATATACGTTTATTCTATTTTGCATATATCTTTATTTATATTTTTATTTATTTTTTTATATTTTGTACTATATTATGTTTATTTTTTTTATATATCTAATATTATATATTTTTTATTTATAGTATTATGTTTTAAGTGATTTACGTTTAAGTATTTAGTTATTTTGATTATTTATAGCTATATTATTATCTCGTGTTGCTTTATATGTTCGTATAACTTTATATTATTACAGAGTTATGTAAATATTGGGTGGTGATTATGATTATTATAGTTATTTACGGAAACTTCTCCAGGATTTAAGGTTAATTGTTTGGTTATGGCTGATGTTGTTCTGTCTTCTTTTCTTTCTTTCTTTCTTAGCGAGTCTTCCCTTTGCCCCAAGATTTTGGGGGTAAGGTTTGCTAGTATCAAGCGATCGATATAGCAAAGTCAGATAGGGAACATGAACAAATGGTTGCGTCGAAAAGAAATGCCCTAGCCTTACCGTTCCTCCTACTGTACATTTTTTAATGTTGAGAGCTCCGTGCGCAGACTAGATAAATTTCCACCCTATGGAAGGCAATCATGGGAACCGCGACGTGACCCTCACTATGGTAAGATTTTCGTTTCATGTTATAGTGGTTGCAGCTCCGGTGGCTCCAGGTTCGGCGCCACTAATACTCATAGCCGGGCATTAACAATAATCTTCCTGCATTTCTCTGCCTATCATACGTTCACCATTACTCTTCGCCCTCTGCCATAATGCTTCACATTTTCTCTCCTTCAGACATTGCTTTTTTCACCGACTCAAATCCACTTTCTCTTCGGTCTGCCAGCGGTCGGTCCCAACACACTCTCCACTATATATCATTTCGCTTTGAATCCCAATCCGACTGTTCATTCATTCTTTGCGCGACATGTACCATTATCTCTCAACGATACTTTCATTTTATCTCTCCATTACCCCTTCTTCACGACCAGCGAGGTCCACTTTCTGGCTTTAATAGCGTTCAATATTTTTTCCTCTCTTTTAATCATTCTTCTCACACGCTAGCACATCTCCTAAAGATTGTCATCTGAACGACATTGATTTATGTCTACTACTTCTTATTCGCAGATCCATTTTAGTCCTGGTCGGACTACCGGTTTTACATAACATCAGGTAACAACATCCCTCATCGTAAGACTACTTGCGCACTCTTAAGACTTGTTCTCTTTACATTCACTCTAACGATTTAATTGCTATCTCAAGACAAACCTTCCCTGCCATTTCACTACTGTTTCATACTACACTCTTTTGCCATATCCGTGCATCCCTTCTTCAATCCAACACATACCCCTAATATTTAAACTCAGACACTTGCTCCAGCTGCTCACCATCTAAATAACTTCACACTGAGGAGTGTTCCCTCACTCACAACCATAAAACCTTTACTCTATCCACGTTTACTTCACGCCCTTCCTTTTACACACCCTGCACAATCTCTCTACCAATCCTCCTCAAACTCTCTTCAGATTCGCCACACAGAACCAAAAATCATCCGCATATAATAGGTAGGGCACCCTCCACTCATCTCCATTTCTCTTTCACCATTTTCTATTCGTTTTATTTCTCTTTCTGGGATGGTTCTGGTGCTGGGGTCTTGGTATGTTTGTTTTCGATGCTCCGATTTGTTTTATTTTTCATTTGTTTTTTCATTTTTTTTTGATCATTCTGACACCATTTCCTGCCATCCCCACCTCGAATTCTTTTCATAACCCCATCCATATACAAAATTGAATAACCAAGGAGACTAATACAAACAAACCCTGTCTTACTCCGCTATTAATCTAAACCAATCACCCTTTCACCACCATTTATTCTTACACACGGCTCACTATCGTCATACATACTTTGAATTCAATTCAGAAGCCTACCACCGAACACACCATTATATCACTAACACCTGCCATAAAGGTTCCCTATTGAACTCTATCATACGCCTGTTGCAAATCATTAAAACCTAAATACAATTTATTCTTCCTTCTCTCCATCATTTTCTCCAATCATTTGTTTTTCAATGTAAGATTTGATCCACCACATCTGCTACCAACTCCTAACAACCGCACCTTGTTTCTTCACCAATCATTCCTTCAGTCACTCGACGCACTCTTCGACCAAATACCAGCATAATATTCCCAATACTCAATGAACTTATTCCCCTATAATTTTCTACAGTTCCCTTTTCTCCCGTTACCCTTATATAAGGGTACTAATTTTGCATAATCCCTCCAATCCCTTGGAACTATACCCTCTATAAACGCTTTATTACACAACTTCAAAACCAATCCAATCACCATCTCGCCTCCGTTCTTGAATCATTTCACCAGTATTTCATCTATACCTGCAAGATTTAGCATTCTTCAACTTTTTCACTCTACGCATTTAACCTCCTCCTTACTAATACCTCATCCCCAAAAATACCTATTCCTTCTTGCACCATCAAACCCAACACACATTCACTTCACCTCTTCATTACTGTTTAATATTGTGGCAGATTTCGAAATGTTCTTTCCACACTCCTCTCACCCCCATTTCATCAAGTTACAAAGCACCCATCCCTATTCATTATTCTAAGCACGTTCCCCTTATTCTATTCTTAACCTTTCGCGCTTCCTTCCAGAAGAGCTTCCTATTGCCCTTGTAAGTCCCGATTCATCCTCCTTCAACTGTTCATTTACCTCTTGTTTTCTCCTACGTTACACCTTTTAGTATTTCTTTTCCTCCTTTTATAATAATTCCAAGCATCTTTCTTTGAGTCTTCATCATTTGCTTTAAGTACATGCAGTCGAAGTGCATATCACCACGCTTCCTTTTATTACTTAACCGCTTTTTCAGCCTCTTATCTCCACCATTCACTGTTACATTCTTTCTCCTACTTTAGCGCATCACTGACTTCCTTTGGCACTACCATATCTAGCTGGATCGGACTAACATTTGCTTTCCTTCATTTGGCCCCCAGAATGTCTTGTTCATTTATCCAAACTATTATAACTAATTTATCTACTAGTAGTAGTAATAGTACTATCATATATATATATATATATAATATATACTACTATTATATATATATATACTAGTATATAAAGTATAATATATAATATGTATATGTAGTATACTAATTATATTACTTAGTATATATATATTAAATATATATATATATATATATATATTTATATATATATATAGTATATATAATATATATATATATATATATAATATAGTATAATATAGGCCAGTATATTATAATATATTATCATATATATATACTATATATACTCATATACATATATATATAATTAGTATAACTGCAGGTGACATACTGTAGTATTGCAAAAACCTCTGCTTTACACAGAAGTTTTTAAGTTATAAGTTTACTTTTGTTTTTAGCTATCTATTCATTATCTATTTTTTTGGTCACAAATAACATTTATAATAAATAAATAAATAAATAAATATAAAAATAAAATATTCGACTTATTCACATCGTACGTGTAGCAATACAATAAAAGAAGCACCAGTAGCAGCTTCAGCAACAGCGTCTGCAGTAGTAGTACTACAGCAGGGCAACAGCAGTAGCAGAAGATGCAAGCCAGCAGGAGTGACCGCAGTAAGCACAGCAACAATAATCAGCAGCATTGGGCACCAACAGTAGTAGTACCAGCAGCAGCAGTAGCATTCATATTTTAAAAATTGTCAAATTTTCCAGCAACAATTATTAATTATTATTACTAACTCTACTTACAAATGTATTTGAAAATAGCTAGAGGATGACGTTTGCTATCCCAGCGTAACTAGTGAGATAATATACTCTTAAAAACTTGTGAGTATAGCATAAATTTTATAGGAATTTGTATTAGACTGCTTATAGCAGACTTAGGAAACAAGGAGATATCATCACCTTATTTCAGGTTTTCCTCTTCAATATTTACGAATACTCTTCAAAAAACTTTAGCTACATAGTGCTTAAAAGTTTAGCTACATTGTGCTTAAAAGTTTAGCTACATAGCGCAAAATTCGTAAAAGCCTGTCAGTTTAATAGTATGATTATGATAACACAAAGTCTGCCATTTTTCGCTATAAAATAAAGTAATATTTTTTAATGAGAAAGAGTAACGAAATGGGTCTTCAAAATAGCTGATATTTTGTAGGAATTATAGTAAGAGTTATCGCAGAAAAATAGTGGAAATATCGTAGATATTCCATTGCAGAAAACAGCCAAATTTTGGGAAGCATTACATGGTTCGATTGCAGTCAGATTCTTCATTTGCTTCTTAGAATCCTTTCTAACCTAGCTTCTGTATTTATCTCTTTTAAAAGCTCCATTTATATCACGCTCTATTGTCATATTAGCTTAATCCATTTTTAATAAAAAACAGCTCCAAAACTAAAGGGAAATTTGGTACAGCAACTAGACGTTTGGCAAGACTGTGGTCTTTTGCGAAATCCATTTGTTAACTCTTCCACACTTCCATGGCAAAGATAACTTCAATTAAGAATGATTTCTCGAATTTGAACTTTTAAATAGAAAGTTGAATTTGAAATAGCAGCAGGTGAACTGCAACTTAAAAAGTATGTCAAACGAAAATAACATTAGTAGGTTGTGGAGTCGATACAAAAAGACCCGTCTCCAATTCTGATTCTGGATTCTCAAATATTAAACTATTGACCTACTTAGACGCTTTTCCTTTTAATGCATGGCTTCGATAATAGCTTTCTCGATATTTTGCCTTTTTAGAAACTCCAGTTTAATAGCCATTCCTCTACTTAGGCCGTGAAAATAAAGTTTAAAGACACCATTTTTTACGATCAGTTCAATAGGGTGTTTCTGAAAAGTTTTACTGTAATTCATACGAAAACTTAGTCTTAAGTAGAGAAACTTTAAGTGGTACCTCTTTCAGTAGATTAATTTTCGGATGGAAGCACTGCATATGACTTTTAAATTTAATGCTTTGGTTGGTGCATTTTATCTAGATTTAAATTTTGCTTTCGCATTGTTTATAATCATCTTCTATTATACAATACACTCATGTAAATCATCTTACTTTTTTGGAAATATTTAAAAACAATAAATTTCGTTGGGAGCGCTCTCTACCTTTTAGAGAGGGTTTCTTAATTAAACACCCCCCCCCCGGGGTACAGGTCTCAGGCGAGACGCAAAAACAAATATAATTAAAATTTTAAACAGCAAATCTAATCCACGGACGAAAGCGAAAAAGTATTATTTCTGAACTTTGGAGATTCTGATAATAATAAAAAAAGATGTATGAAGACGCCGTTGGAAAGGCAATATAGAAACTGCACAGAAAAACTTGCTCTCAGAGTTGCGAGAGGTCCGCTCCCTCGTCTCGACAAGGATACGATGAAATGTAAAGTTTTGTTTAAGGCAGTAACTACCGATTTATAAAGTTCGGTGGTTGTCCTAACCACTTGGTAGCTATACGTAAGAAATGTACGGTCTAAGCGTAAGTGGGGCAAAAAAAACATCCTATTGGCGACTCCGACTATACGAAGTCGACCAGTTTTCCAGAAGTGGTGTGAGGTTAGTTTGGCACCATGTGAAACCTTTGCCCAAAATGCCTGCTAGCACGTGAAAAATCTCGCCGAATACAAAAGTAAAAATCCGTAGAGGGGAGACGTCGTTAACGGATTTCTCTTCGTAGGTAGTGATTACTGGTTACCCATGACTCATCACCAGTTACGATATTGGAGATGAAGTTAGGGTTGTCGACTTGTCTTCTTAGTTACATAAACAGAAGAGCGATCGACTTTATGTTCGTTGCTCAACAGAGTTGGCACAAATTTCGCTGAAAAGTGTCTAATGTTCAAAATGTTTGACAAAATGCTTTGAAGAGTCCCGTATAACTGACCTACAATCTCGTAAAGCCTGATTTACATCTTTAAAAGCCAATACATTTTCAGTGATGCCCAAATGAAAAGGGATACAGAGGTGTCATTTTTTTTCCATCCTATGTGGTACAGAAGAACTTTGGATGGAGATACCAATGGGTTTCTTTCCGAACAGTTTGACATTGCAAAAAGAGCACATTTGAAGTTCGAGAGAATGGTATGCATGTATTTTTCACAAGTTAGAATCCTGTTCACCGTCAGAACCAGTCCCAATAACTCTGTCTTCAATATGGACGAGCGGGAAGTAAGGGAATGGGCCACAGTAAGGTCTGGATAGAAAGCGGATGTTTCCACTCCCATCTTTCTTTGAATCATCACTGAATCTACATGAAGAACTTGGTAGGATGCGAGTTTTCAAAAATGAAGGGTGTACCTAAGTTGATAACAGGGAGCGGATATTCTGATGTCGCCATAGTAATATTGCAAACGGCTCGAAGTGGTAAGTAGAAAGTCAAAGACAGAAGTTACAACCCTGGCGATATGCAAAAGGCAGGATTATGGAGTACTTTCCATTTCTATTAAATGGGGGTTCAAACCAATCGGAGGGGTGGCGAAGTCTGGAGAGAAAGAGCAAACGTGTTTTTCTTTCCACAAACAAGGACATGACTTCAGCTTACACATTGTGATCAGTCTGAGACTGCTTTAAAAGGAACCAAATCGGATAACATAAAGAGGGATACCTTATTTGTTCTATTCAGTTTACTCTTCTCTTTTCACAATTTGCTTAAGTGCACTTAGGGTTTCACCAGGGCCTTACCGATCAACGATCTAACGATGCCCAGAAGAAAAGTGGGAGGGAGTTACATAGTCACCAGCTTAACATGGCTTCTCATGGTGGTTAGATACCTCCTCAGAGGAGGGAAACAATTCTGTGGCTAAGAGCGAGGGAGTGTGTTGCATGGAATGATTAATAATCCTCCCTGAGGTGCTACCCCCCAAAGGTTCAGGGGATTTTGACTGGAAAACAAAAGTTGCTTACCGCACCTAGTTTCCACCGTTTTCTTCGTAATGGTTCCGTTCTGCACCTCCTAGCTTCCACAGATCCTAGTTCCCATGAGCATCTATATAGCCATTCCAGCGTTTTTTCTATGATCCTAATCCCTGGAAATTCTCAAGTGAGGGTGCGTTGAGTAATTCCTGCTATTCTGCCTGGGTCTCTTCCTTTCAGTCGCAATTTCATTTTTGGAAATAGGAAAAAGTCACAGGGAGCAAGGTCCGGCGAATAGGGTGTGCATGGAATCGCGTTTTTGAAAGTCAGGAATTGTCGAACGAGTGGTGTGAGCGGGCACTTTGTAATGGTGGAGAAACCAATTGTTGTTCTTTCACTCGCCTGGACGTTTGCGCCGAGAGCCCCCCTCAGCCGCTTCAAAACCTCACAGTAAAACTTGCCATTGACGGTTTGACCAGGAGATAAGAATTCTTTGTGGACATTCCCGTTAATGTCGAAAAAAAAAGATAAATAATGACTTGACAATGCTGAAAACTTGATGCGCTTTTTTCGGGCGCGGTGAATTTGGTGGCTTCTACTGTTGCTTAGTCTCAGGATCATAACCGTAAACCCATGACTCATCACCGGTTATGATATTGGAGATGAAGTTCAATTCGTTGCTCAGCAGAGTTGGCACAAATTTCGCTGAAAAAGTTCTACTGTTCAAAACGTTTGACAAAATGCTTTGAAGAGTCCCGTATAACTGTCTTGCAATCTCACAAACATCATGGATAGTTCGCCTACGATTAGCATGGATAGCCTAGCAAACTCGTGCAATGGTTTCGGGCGTTGCCTTTGTTGATGGTTGTCCAGAACGCCCATCGTCATCGACAGTTGTTCGTCCGTCTTTAAAGGGTTTGTACCATAAATAGGTTTTGCTTTTGCTCATGGCATTATCTCCAAAAGCCTTGTAGAATACGATAGGTTCCTGAGCTGAAATACGACGGACGAAGAGGGTGTAGCGATGTACAGATGATCGAGTAATAATCACTCCGCAAGAGAAAGCCACCCAATCAAAAAAAAAATTTAAAACTCAAAATTTTTAATTAGAAATCAAAGTTTTATGTAAATGAAAAAAAGTATTAACGTTAATTAGTTTCTTATGAAATAGAATTATTTAAATTTATATTCAGGCCGGATTCGGCGAAATCGTTCATAAATAATTAGAAAAGGTAAAATGAAAAAAATATGTAAAATAGGTACCGTACTTTTATTTTTCAGTATTTAAATATTTAAAATACATTTCTTCACCAATTTTTTAAGTTTTAGAGTCAAGGCAACATTGATTGCTTTATGGCAAGTGTCAAATATTACACCAAAAGTGCGTCAACTGAAAAACATTAGTCTGAGCATGTAATAATAATACACAAAAATAATGAGCATTATTACAAAAAGTATCCAGTTATACTGACATTATTATTATTATTATTATTTACTATTATTATTTTCTCTAATCTCAACAGATGATAGGTTAATACTTAATAGTCAAATGAAAATTTAAAACCACTTTCTCTCTCTCTCTCGCGCGCACACACACACAGTCAAACAGTTTAAAATACCATTCCTGCATGGCTTGACGTAAGGAGGGGGGGGAGGGGGTCGCGCCTTAGTATTAACGTATCAATCCATGAAAAATACATTATGCTTATTCATTGTAGAAATTATCTTTGAAAAAAAAAAAAGAGCGAGATCAAGAAAATATGCAGCATGGGTTCTAGTAAGAAAATAAATAAAATTTTCACACACACACACACACGTACGCTTACCTGCATACATAACTCTTCAGTTCAAATACGAAATACAAAAAAAAATAGGTATCCACCAAATACACAACATTAAAGTAACTAAGATAGAGGTTCTAAATCATAATAATTGTGGCGGTGGTGGTGGTAGTAGTAATAGTAGTATTAATAATAATAATAATAATAATAATAATAATAATAATAATAATAATAATAATAATTATAATAATAATATGAAAAAAACTTAAAATAATTTTAAAGCTTTTAACATTTCTAATCCTATGTAGTAGCTTGTTAATTTTATATATATATATATATATATATATATATATATATATATATATATATATATATATATATATATATATATATATATATATATATATATATATATATATATATATATTATATAAATAATTAGTTTGTAAATGCTATTAAAACTAATATAAATAATTAGTCGAATTATAGAACAATTATAGCAAAGTTGGAGAGAACAACAAACTCACATTTAGATTCTGGGATGATTCTATTACTTTGATTATAATAATTACTATTATTTATTTATTTAAAGCACATTTTATACGAGCGTCAAAAACGCGGCGTTAAAAACGCCTTGCTAACGCCAATTGAAAATGTTAATGAATATTATAATGTTCTGTCTATAGAATAATATACTTACTACTCTGACCTATTCAACTGGCGTTAGCTAGGCGCTTTCAACGCCGCGTTTTCAGCGCTCGTATATAAGGGGGACTAAGAAGCTTTTGGGAAAGAAATTTGGGGAGATGGGCTCAAAAGTGTCCGGAATAAATGGTGAGATAAACATTGGAACGAACATAGAAAAATATCAAAAGAAAATAAGTTACTCTATTAAAACCCATTAGCTCACTTTAAATATAAAGCAGTAATTATATATATATATACATATATATATATATATATATATATATATATATATATATATATATATATATATATATATATATATATATATATATATATATATATATATATATATATATATATATATATATATATATATATATATATATATATGAACAAAGTTACTTAACGGAGAAACGGAACGGGAGGTCGGATCAAAAAAAAAAAAAAAATTCGCAGGTAGCATCTATGATACATAAATAGATGTTCTAGGTGCGAAAATGGTTTTTTTGGGGTAGGACGCGTCGGGTCGGGTTAGGTTAGGATCAATTTCTTACAATGTAATTAAAAAAATAGATCAAAATCAATTTCACATATTAAACATATATTTTCAAGTTATCCAAAAAATGAAGAAGATAATCCATAAAAAACGGACGCAAAACACCTATCCCATATTATAACATTTATTTCGATAACGCTTCTAAAAGTAGATCCGCTTCAAAATTGACAAATTTTAATTTTCGCACCTTAAAATGTTTATTTTTATTTAAACTTTCGTTTTATATACAATACATTTAATAATTTGTAGTATTAAGTCTCCGTTAAGTAACTTTTATATATATATATAGCATATATATATATATATATATATATATATATATATATATATATATATATATTAATATATATATATATAATGGATTACACACACACACACACACACACACACACTATATATATATATATATATATATATATATATATATATATATATATATATATATATTTCTAAATACATTTGTAGTTAAAGATATATATATATATATATATATATATATATATATATATATATATATATATATATATATATATATATATATATATATATATATATATATATATATATATAATTTAGAGATGGAACGAATATTTATTTTTTTATATTAGCGAAAACGAATATATTTTTTTTATATTCGCAAATACGAATATTATTAACCCTATTAGATGCCTTTAAGTAAACTATCCTATATTTCACCAACATCTTCATCGTGTGAAAATGGAAGGTCGACTAATACAATCATCTCTGCTATTTTAGTATCTACTCTTATAGTTTTTACATCGCTGTCATTCCATATGTTTTTATCGAAGCACATTTCTAGAGTTGATTTTTTTGCTTTTACAAGAGTCGTTAGTGATGCCTTCCGCTTTCGATTTTTCTTTTTTGATCATTCTTTTCAAACATTCGTTTGAACTCTTCAATATGTTTAATTTGTAGATGGTTTCTGAGACTTGATGTAACTACCCCTTTTCGGGAATAATTTATTATACAAAGTTTGCACTTAAGTCTTTTCATCGGATATGATATCAAAATAATCCTAGATAAACTAGATGTATTTGCCATTATTATAATTATTCTAGTTTGAATAGTGCGCAACAGAATTTCACCGACAACCTTCACTACAATAGAGCTATCAACAAACTGAGTCTAAACAAGGATTTAACTGACGATAATAAATGTCCCAGGTGTTAACTCTAGTATTAACGTGTGGCAACAGATTATTGCCATAATATAAAATATTCGCTTTATATTCTGATAAAATTTTCGATTATGAATAATAATATGCAAATATTCTCGAATACAAATACGAATATGAATATTCGGTCCATTTAATATATATATATATATATATATATATATATATATATATATATATATATATATATATATATATATATATATATATATATATATATTATATATATATATATAGTTATATATATAAAAGTTACTTAAACACAGTGTTCACATAATCAAATGATAGTCTAGCTCTATCAGATATAAGGAAGAATATATATATATATATATATATATATATATATATATATATATATATATATATATATATATATATATATATATATATATATATATATATATATATATATTACTAGTTCCCAAATCCAAGGTCATGACCGAAATGAGAGCACCAAGAAGGTTTTGGAAAAAAAAATTAGAAGAAAAATATAAAATATGGGTGGCAACTCCGATAGCAGATAACACAGTAATGCCCATTTCATACGAGCGTTAGAAGTGCCTAGCTAACGCTATTTGAATGGATTAAATAAGTAGTGTGTTGTTTACCTATACGAGCGATTCAAAAGCTCGTATAGATTGAGAAACGCACCACTCATTGGCGTTAGCGCATCGTTAAAAGAACGGCTCGAGAGACATTTCAAGCGCTCGTATAGGAGTAGCATAACGTTCCTTACATTTTGCGTAATTTTTAATATATTGAAGTTTGAGAATTATTCAAAATTATTTATTTATTCTTAAGGTTATCAAGATATGGAAATATTGCATTGAGGGTCACGGCCAATATTTGGAAAGAACTATTATCATAAATATGATTAAGGAAATATTAACAACATTCCATTATTTGTAAATGAAACAAAAATAAAAAATAAATCAAAATAATAATAAATTTAAAATAAATTTTTTAAAAACTAAATAATTTTTAGAGTTACCTGACAAAATTTATAGAAAGAATAAAAAAAAAATTAAGTAAATTTTTTAAAGAAATTTGAATGCTAAACTAAAATGTCTTCCTATGGACAGCCTTGGCTCCTCCCCCTTCTTCGTATTCCCTTTTACTAACCCACATTCGCTTAAAGGTATCTAGAGAAGCCAGGATAGACCCTCCAATCCAAGTGGAGTATAGACGTTCGGCTGGAGCTGATATCTGAAAAGAAAAAGCAGATGATTCTAAAAGTACTTAAAAAATGAGTCCTTAGGTATGAAGTAAATAAGTACACCCTACGCGAAATAGTTTAATTTGGTCCTTCTTAATGTTACCTAAGGGGAAAATGGCGAAAGGAGAAAACAAAATTCAGTTCAAACCGACATACCCAGATACACAGTGTTTACAAAAGTGTTTAAGTTAAAGGAAGTGCTCTAGATTTGCTACTAGTTTTTGTTCATGAAATAGTGAGCACAAAGGAGTCAGAGGCTAGCCTGGGTATAAAAATGAGTCATCCGAACTCCCCTTAATGGAAAAGGTATGCAATTAATTAAAGAGTTGAAAAGAACAGTGTCTGTTGTAATAATGACAAAGTAAGTAGGCTGATTCAAAAGTTCAGTAGCTAAAAGGAGATTAGAAAGAATCAGTGAGAGCACCATTTCAAAAAGAGTTGTAAGAGTACAACCACTCCAAAGAGCGTGCTCCATACAAGAATGGACGACAATAACTTATACAAAGCAACCAATTGTTAAGTTGTGAAAAAGTTCAGAATCCTATCAGAACACAATAACCCTTTAGAAATGTTTAGGTTGACAATTAATGTGATCCTTCCAAAAAGTTTCTCCCCCCCCGGCTGGCTGCAGTTGGAAACCCTAGAGAGATCAGAGGTCAGTTGCTATAAGATCATACTCCTACCTACTTGCGGCTATGCTTCCTGTTTTTCAAGAAGAAAAAAAATTGATAAAAGGCAAATTCATCAGAATAAGAGCTTATAAATGATGTTACAATGGTCAACAATGAAAAATATAAAAAGGGGTAGGAAATAGAATAGAACCTTCAGAAAACACCATAATTAATAGATTCAAAGAATGAATAATAGTAGTCTACAATGAAAAGGAATAGATACCAGGAATTTAAAAATCAATGGAATAGTGTAAAGTGGAATCAAGTACAAAGTTTTAAATGAAGAGTGAGTGCAACTGTCAGGAGAAATACGATGTCATTTCCTGAAGGCAACATCCAGCGAAGTGATTAGAGTTAAAAAGCACTTACTAGTTTTAGCTAAAAGGTATCCAGAAAAATTAGATTATCATTTTTTATTTCTTTCCATCACACTAGCACAGTGGTTCCCAGACATTTTTTTGGCCAGGGAGAGGAATATATATATATATATATATATATATATATATATATATATTAATATAATATTATATATATATATATATATATATATATATATATACTATATATATATATATATATAAATAACATTTAATTATTTAATTTAAATTATAGTAAATATATATATAAATCTTTTAACGTGCTTTATCCCCTTCTCAGAAGGTAACATGGGGGGCTACAGGATAATCGAATTTTAAGGCCAGCTATACCAAACCAGTCGCCACCCAGTGTTCGCAGCGAGTTTTTTCTTGCCGCAGGAAGATAAACTCAGATGCTACGTGGAGGGTTTTGAACAGCGTCCTATATATATATATATATATAATATATATATATATATATATATATATATATAGTATATATGATATTATATATATATATATATTTATATATATATATATATATATGATTCGACGGTCATCGAGGAAAGACGCGGTAAAACCAGAAGGGAAGCGAAAAAGAGAAACATCAGAGGGAAGACTGGGGAAGAATGAGAAAGATCTTGGAGTGTTATTGGAAAGTACAAAGAAAATTCTAAGAAGGCAGCAACATTTGCTTTGAGAATTGTGTTTTCAGAAGAGAGTGGTATTTAAGTTTCAGTTTGGGTTTTGAATAACATGTCAAAAATTGTCATAATGCTTCGAAATTTCAAAAATTTTTAAATTTAATTATTTTTAATAATATCGTTTAAAAATCTGAGATGGAGGAGCAACAATATTTTCGGCAACATTTCTTTTAATAATTTTGAATGAGTTTTTAAAACAAACAAAATTTTTTTTGGAAACTTTATATTCTACGAATTATGGACAGAGCCTTTTGGTGTGAGAAGCTGCAAATCTCAAAGTTATCGTTCGAGTCATTATGAAGATTTCTCTTCGGTCTGGTAAGCAAGGGCTGAAAACCCCTTTATCATAATTTCCATTTCATGAATGGTGTTGGATAAGATAAACTTAATCATCCCAACGCACCCTGCACGCAGTGCGGGATATGGTGAGATCTTAAAATAGAAAGATATATAAATAAATAATAATAAATAAATAAATAATCTTATATCTATAGTATATATATATAATAGTAATATTATATATATAGTATATATAATAATAATATATATAGTATATATTATATTATATTATAGTATTATATATATAGTTTTATATATATATATCTTGGGGTTTGTTAGATGTGAGAGGAATTAATAAAATGAGGAATGAATGCATTAGGGAGTTGTGTGGTGTGAAGAAAGGAGTAAATGAGAGATTAAATGAAATTACATTGAGATGGTTTGGTCATGTGGAAAGGATGGATGATAGTCGGTTGGTTAAGCGGATATATCGTGGTGAGTGTGCTGGGAATCAACCAGTTGGGAGACAGAAGAAAAAGTGGATTGAGTCAATAAAGGAATGACTGGAGGAAACGAATGAGAGTTTGGCAGAGGCGAGAAGAAAGGTACATAATAGGAGTGGTGGTGGAGTTTTGTGAGGGGGTATGGTTGTGGCCCACCTGGGCCAAGGGATGAACGAGAATGCCATAGTGAAGGTCCGTCGCAGTTCCGTGAAGCGCTAGGGTGATTTTTTTTTAACTGCGACGAGTTCTCACTTAAGGATATAAAGAGGGCGGTAAGGCTGGGCTTTCTTTTCGACTAGAGATGGTTTGTAGTGCATGTGACGCACCTTATCACCCGTCTGGGGAAAGGTTGGCGATGATATATATATATATATATATATATATATATATATATATATATATATATATATATATATATATTATATATATATTATTATATATATATATAATCTATATATATATATTATATATATATATATATTATATATATACTATATATAATATATATATATATATTACACCCGGGGGGTACACGGCTATTAAGGGACGGTGGTAGTTGGGTTGGCTGCCCACTTATCTCTTGCCAGGAATGCTAATGCATGCCTCGGAGAAGGTCGTGATCGCAGTAAATGGCCTTCTATTCTCGGCGAAAATGTATGAATAGTGTGGGTACATGGAGTGGTCAGAGGAATAAATGTTGAGGAGAAGAGAAGAGGGATGGATGTATTTAGATAGGGCAAATTTGATTTGGCTAACTGTGACTGAAACAAAAATGAAAGGAAAGGTGAAAATGAGTGGTGTGGTGTGAAATGTGTGTGTGCTGGTGTGGAAAGGAATGAGAGGGGGGGGGGAGAGAAGGAGTTGCAATTTTGATAAGTGACTTGTTTTACAGAGAAAGAGCTATGGTAGACTTTGTGTGTTTGAGTATTAGAATTCTAATGGTTAAATTTTAGGTTTGAAGGTCAAGGTATTTGTGGTTGTGAAATATTGGTTCATCTGAGGGAAATGTTGAAGAGTACATTTTTCTGGGATAAATTCTGAATAATGTTTTTTTGGATGGGGTGGAGTAGGAGCTTAGATTGATTGTGTTGGGGGACCTAATGGTTGGATATGTGATCAAAAAGGGATGGTATAAACAGGTGGTTTTGGGGTGTCGGAGAAAATCAAAATGGTAGGAAGGTGATTAATTTATGTGAGGAGAGAGGTATGTGTGTAAGTAATACTTTCTTTAAACACAAGAGTATCCATAAGTATACTAGTGTTGGTGTAGGTAGAGATGGTATCGAAGTGAAAAGTATGATTGATTTTGTGTTGATGAAGAAGGAGATGTTGAGTATGGTGTTGGATGTTAAATCAAGTGGGGGCGATTTAGGTATTAATTTTCGTAATTATGTTTGTTTTCTATGTAAATTAAGTTAGTAGGAGCTTGGATGAAGGAAGGTGATACAGAAGGAAGTGGGTAGAATTTAGAGTGAGAAGTTAAGTACATGGTAATATGGATAAGTATCAAAGAGCGCTCGCAGGTAAATCAGTTGGGATGTGAACAAGTTGCAGACTGACAAGTTGGGAGCAAAATGAAGGAGCAATTGGTTAGCAGTGCAAGGAAGTATGTGGATGTGCTAATAGGAAGTAAGAAATGTTAACAGTGAGTGGTGGAATGAAGAAAGTGATGCAATCGGTTAAAAGTAAAAAGAAGCGTGTTGAATGTACTAAAGCCAATGATGAAGTTTTAAAAGAAAGATGCTTGGAATTAATAAAAAGAAAAAAGAATACTAAAAGGTGCATACGGAAAAGAAGAAGAAGAGGTAAATGAACAGTTTGGGAAGAAGATGACTGGGGACTTACAAGGAAATAGGAAGCTTTCTGGGAAGGAAGCGCGAAGGTTAGAATGAGAAAAGGGGAAGCTGCTTAGATAATAAATGGGATGTGGCTTTTGTAATAAAGATGGATGGAAGGGAGTGTGGAAAGAAATTCGAAAATTTGTATAATATCGGCAGTATGAAGAGGTGATAGTGAATAGTGAATGTGTGTGATGGTGCAAGAGGCAATAGGTATTTTGGGGATGAGGTCATTAGCAAGGAGGAGGTAATGGGTTAGAGTGAGAAGTTGAAGAATGGTAAATGCAGGTATATATGAATTAACTGGTAAAATGGTCAGGAAAGGAGGGTGAGATGATGATGATTGGATTTTGAAGTTGTTATACAAGCGTTTATGGAGGGTATAGTTCTGAGGTAATTAGAGGAGAGCAGTAATAGTACCCTTGTGTAAGGGTAAGGGAGATAATGGGAACTGTAGGAATTAAGGGAAAATAGTTTATTGAGTGTTTGTAGGGAAGATATATGCTGGTATTTTGGTCGAAGAGTGCGTCGAGTGACTGAAGGATGATTGGTGAAGACAAGGGTGCGTTTAGGATGGGTGCGGGTGTATGGATAAATTTTACATTGAACAAATGACTGAGAAAATGAGGGAGAAAGAAGAATAAATTGTATTTAGGTTTTTATGATTTGCCAACAGGCTTAGATAGGTTAATAGGAGCCTATAGCAGGTGTTTAGTGATATATATGGTGTTGGGTGGTAGGCTTCTGAATGAAATCAAAAGTTACGTATAAGATAAGTGAAGCATGTGTAAGAATAAAATGTGTCAAAGTGATTGGTTTAATAATTAATAGCGGAGTGAGGGCAAGGGATGTGCTATTTCTCCTTGGTTATTCAATTTGTTATGGATGGGTTATGAAGAATTAGAGGTGTGGGGTGGAGAATGGTGTTAAAATGATGGAGAATGGAGGTGAGTGAGGGTACCCTACTATTATATGGCGGATGATCTGTTTTGTTGGTGATCTGAAGAGAGTTTTTGAGAGATTGGTAAGAGATTTGGCAGGGTGTGTAAAAGGAGGAGCTTGAAAGTAAACGTAGAGTAAGGTAGGTTATGGTTGTGAGTGAGGACAGTCCTCGGTGTGAAGTTATGTTATGGTGAGTCAGCTGGAAGAAGTGTCCTGAGTTTAATATATTTGGATATATTTTTGATGAAAAGGGAACGGATGATGCAGAGAGAAGTAGGAAAGTTATGAAGGCTCAAGAGGGTGCTGGTATCAATTAATAGTGGTGATGTAAAGGACTAACAAAGTCTTAGAGTCGGCTAGGATCTACATGAGGGTTTTTGGTTACGTGTGTTTAATGTATAGTAGTCAGAATATGGTCTGGAATAAGAGTTAGAGATCTAAAAGTACAATGTTTCAGATGAACAATCTTAGGGGCGTGTTAGGTTTGAGAAGAATTGATTAAAATGAGGAATGAATGTTATTAAGAGTTGTGTGATATGAAGAAAGAAGTAAATGGAATAAATGAAAGTACGTTGAAAAGAAATGGTTTGGTCACGTGAAGGATGAATGATAGTGGTTGGTTAAGTGGATGCATAGTGGTTGAGTGTTGTTGGGAATTGATCCGGCCTGGAGGACCGAAGAAAAGAGGATTTAGCAAGTTAAGGGAGAATGTTTGGAGGAGGAGAATGTGAGTTTGGCAGAGGCGAGAAAGAAAGGTGCATAATAGGAGTGAATGGCGGGGTTTGTGAGGGGGATGGTTGTGGCCCACAGGCCAAGCGATAACGCCTAAACTGAGTTTTGCCATAGGTGTGGTCCGTCTCGGTGCCGGAAGCTCTAGGGTGGATTTTCTGACGCGGGCGAGTTCTCAATAATAGGTATAAAGGGGGCGGTATGGTTGGCTTTTCTTTTCGACTTGTGTCATATGTTCTTCTACTAACTTTTCTGTTTCCGGTGCATGTCACCCACTTCCCCAGTCTGGGGAAAGGAAGGTAAGATAATAATAATAATTAATAATTAATAATAATAATAATATAATATAAATATATATATATATACATATTTATATATATATATATATATATAATATATATATATATATATATATATATTTATATATATATATATAAATCGTTATTTATATATTTTGCAGTATATATATATATATATATATATTCTTCTTTCTTTCTTTCTTTCTTCATCTTCCTCTTTGCCCCAGATTGGGGGTAAGGTGCGCTACAAGCATCGGAAAAGAAAAGCAGTAGGAGAACATGACAACACGTCGGAAAAAGAAAGTCCCAGCTTACGCCCCCTCTGTACCTTATTAGTGAGGAGCTTCGTCACAGACAGAAGAATCCACTAGACGATCATGGGACCGCGACGGACCTCATATGGTAAATTCGTCATGTAAGGTTCATCTGCCTGGCCCAGGTTGGGCACAACCATGCCCCCCATAAAACCCGCCATTCTCTCCTTTGCATCCTTTATTCTCGCCTCTGCCAAACTAACATTTATCTCCTTCAGACATTCGTTCACGACTCAATCCACTTTTTCTTCGGTCTCCCCCAGCCGGTCGGTTCAACACACACTCTGCACTATACATCCGCTTAATCCACCGCGACTTTCATTCATCCTTTCACATGACCAAACCATCTCACATACTTTCATTTATTCTCGTATTTACCCCTTTCTTCACACCACACAACTCTACATACGTTCATTCCTCACTTTATTATTTCTTTTCACCTAGCATGCCCTAAAGATTGTCCATCTGAACACATTGATATTTAGTCTATACTCTATTCCATGCATAGTCTCACACCATAACAATAACACAGGTAACAACATACCTCATGTAAGAATCTAGCGCACTCAAGACTTAGTCCTTTACATTCACCACGAATTTTAATTGCACCAGGCACCTTCCTGCCATTCACAATTTTCCTACTACACTCTGCATCATACGTTCCTTTCATCCACACATACCCTAAATATTTAACTCAGAAGCACTTGCTTCCAGCTGGCTCCATCATCTAATACTTCACACTGGAGGACTGTCCTACTCACAACCATAACCTCTCTTAATCTAACGTTTACTTTCAAACCCTCCTTATTACATACCTGCGCAATCCTCCTCCACATCTCTCAAACTCTACTTCAAGACTCGCCCACAGAACCAAATCATCCGCATACAATAGGTAAGGGCCCTCCACTCCTTCCATTTTCCATCATTCTAACACATTTTCCTGCCATCCCCAACTCGAATTCTTTCATAAAACCATCCATATACACACTGAATAACCAAGGAGACATAAACAACCCTGTCTCCTCCGCTATTTAATCCTACCAATCCACCATTGACACATTTTATTCTTACACACGCTTCACTATCGTCATACTACTTTTGATTCCTTCAGAAGCGCTACCACCAACACCATATATCACTAATACCTGCATAAAGCTTTCCTATTAACTCTATCATACGCCTGTTGTAAATCCATAAAACCTTAAATAATTTATTTCTTCTTCTCCTCTTTCTCAATCTTGTTTCAATGTAAAGATTTGATCACACATCCTCTACACTCCTAAACGCCTCTTGTTCTTCACCAACAGTCTAGTCACTCGACGCACTCTTTCAAGCAAAATACCAGCATATTACCTTCCCTACAACACTCAATAAACCTTATTCCCTATAATTTCTATCAATCCCTTTTCTCTCCTTACGCCTTTTTATATACGGGTTATATTACGGCTCTCCTCCAATCTTGGAACTAATACCTGCCTATAAAGCTTTGTTACACATTTTCCAAATCCAATCAATCACCATTTCGCTTCCGTTCTTGATCATTCAGCTAGTAAATTTAATCTATACTGGCAGATTTACCATTCTTCAACTTTCTCATCTACATTTACCTCCTCTTACTATAACCTCATTCCCCAAAATTCTTATTCTTCTTGCACCAATAAAAGCACATACTTCCTACACCTCATCATTACTGTTAATATATATGCAGATTTTCGAAAGTGTTCTTCCACATCCCCTCACAATCCTATTTCATCAGTTAGAAAATGCACATCCTATTCATGTATCTAAGCAGATTCCCTTATTCTCGTTCTTAACCTTTCGCGCTTTTCCTTTCCTTGTATATGTATATATATTATATATTATTATATATTATATATATATTATATATATTTATATATTATATATATTTATATATTATATATATATATATATAAATAATTCTTTCTTTCTTTCTTTCTTCACCTTCCTCTTTGCCCACCGAAGATTGGGGGTAAGGTGCTGTACAAGCATCGGAAAAGAAAGCAGATTTTTGGAGAATCATGACAAACGTCGAAAGAAGCCGCAGCCTTACCGCCCCATCTGTACCAGTTAATAGTGAGGAGCTCGTCACAGACGAAAATCACCCTAAGCATCATGGGACGGCGCCCGTGACCTCACTATGGTAAATCGTCATGTATAGGGTTCATCCCTGGCCCAGGTGGGCACAACCAAGCATGCCCCCATACAAAACCCCGCCATTTTCTCTTCTAACATGCACCTTTATTCTCGCCTCTGCCAAACTCAACATTTCTCTCCTCAGACATTCGTTCACCGACTCATTCCACTTTCTCTTCGTCTCCCAGCCGTTCGGTTCCCAACACACTCACCACTTATACATCCGCTTAACCACCGGCTCTTCATCCTTTCACATGACAAACATCTAACAATACTTTCCATTTATTTCTCATTTACCCTTTCTTCACACGCAACCCTCTCTAATAGACGTTCATTCTCTTTTATCAATTCTTCTCACACATAGCACAGTACCTAAGATTGTCCATCTGAACACATTTGACTTTAGATCTATACTTTCTTATTCCAGCCATAGTCTCACTACTACTATACATTAACACAGGTTAAAACATACCCTCATGTAAGACCTAGCCAACACACTCAGAACTTGTCCTTTTGGCCATTCAAGCACCGATTTATTGCACAGCCACTTCCTGCATTTCAATAACTTTCTGCTACTACACTCTGCATCGTGCGTTCCCTTCTCATCCAACATTCCTAAAATATTAAACTCAAGATAGACACTTGTTCTAGCTGCTCACTATCTAACATAACATAACTACACACTGAGGAGTGTCCTCACTCACAACCATAAGCCTAACTCTTATCCACGTTTACTTTAAGCCCTCCTTTCACACCCTGCGCCAAATCTCCTCTATAATCCTCTCAACTCTCTCAGATTCGCACACAGAACCAAATCATCCGCATATATATAGGTAGGGGTCCCTCCACTCAACTCCATTTCTCCACATTCTAACCATTTCTGCATCCCCACTCAAATCTTTCATACCCCATCATATACAATTGAATAACCAGAATGGAGACATAAACACAACCCTGTCTAACTCCGCTATTAATCCTAAACAAATCATGACTTTTGACACCATTTATTCTAGCACACGCACACACGCTTCACTATCTCATACATACTTTGATCCATTCAGAAGCCTACACCACCATCTTTATATGTATATAGATATATATATATATATATATATATATATATATATTTCTATATATATTATATATATTATATATTATTATATCTATATATATATATATATATATATAACTTACTCTTATTTTAATATCCTTTGGTGCAAGTTTTTTAACCTCTGATAAAAGCCTATCACCAAACCCTTTGAAGAGGGTAGAACCTCCTGATATGACAATATTCTGAAAGAGTTGCTTCCTCAAATTCATGTCTGACTTATGGATCGCATAAAGTAGGACTTCGTGAATCCCTTCACTTTCATCTCCAATTAAGGTCTGGGTCTGAGAGGACTTCAGGTGCGCGGAATCGAGCTTGGCCAATCTGTAAAAAGATTTCATATTTAATGTTGAATGATAAAAATATATTAATATTTTTCAGTATTGTATTAATAACTCAAGATTTCAGCAATCTGACTCCAACTCTACAGCCCTGTTTATTTTATTTCATATATACTATATATATATATATATATATAGTATATATATATATATTAATATATATATAGTATATATATATTATTATAATATTATAATATAATATATATTATATCTATATATATTTATATATATATATATAAATATAAATTATATTATATATAGTATATATATATCTATATATATATTATATATATATAATATATATATTATATATATATATATATATATTATTATATAAGTATATATATATATATATATATATATATATAGCTCAATGTGTTCAGATGGACAATCTTAGGGGCGTGTTAGGTGTGAGAAGAATTGATAAAATGAGGAAAAATGAACGTATTAGAGATTGTGTGGTGTGCAAGAAAGGGGTAAATGAAAAAATAAATGAAAGTACGTTGAGATGGTTTGGCAGAGTTTGGCAGAGGCCAAAAGAAAAGTGAATGATAGGAGAGAATGGCGGGGTTTTTGTGAGGGGTTGGCTGTGGCCTCACCGGGTCCAAGGGATGGAACCTTACACTGGAACGATTGCATACGGCGAAGGGTCGGTGCGTCCCATGAGCTCTAGGGTGGAATTTTGTCTGACTGGCCGACGAGTTCCTCACTAAGAGGTTATAGAGGGGCGCGTAAGGCTGGGCTTTTCTTTTCGACTTAATGTCATATTCTTCTACTATTTTCTTTTTCCGATGCATGTCGCGCACCTTGCCCCCAGTCTTGGGGAAAAAAGATGTGATATATATTATATATATTATATATATATATTAATATATATGATATATATATTATATATTATATTTATATATATATATTATTATATATATATAGTATATATATATATATATATTATACTATAGGTAAATTACGATTTATGGAAAAATAAGGAGAAAACTATTACTACCTCAAAGACGAGCCATCAGGCAAAACATAATTGAACCTTTCTGTGTCTACAGACTCCTCGCGTTGAGGGTTCGTTGTGAGGTAACATGCCTTTTCTTTCATCGTCTTTACAACTTCAAACTCAGCTGTTGTGTGCAAGTTTATGCCTTCTTATTCTTAACAACAATTTTAAGTACCTAAGAAAATATTTACTTATTATTTTCAACAAAAAAAAAAAAAAAAAAAAAAAAAAAAAAAAAAAAAAAGAGAGAGAAATTTTTTACCTAGAGACATCTCTGCCTGCTATATCAACCCTCATGATTGAATGTGGCATTGCAAATCCTTCATATATAGGCACTGCATGGGTAACACCATCACCAGAGTCAAGAACTACTCCAGTCGTTCTTCCTGTTGCATACCTAATTAATAATAATAATAATAATAATAATAATAATAATAATAATAATAATAATAATAATAATAATAATAATAATAATAATACACTGGTCAACAAAGAATTCGTCCCAAGACAAAGATACCAGTTTCTTACATGTTTTTTTCATGCAGAATTCAAAAATCGCATTAGTGTTTGTCTGTCAAGTCCAGTTTTAATACTATTCACATGCAAACTTAATTTTTTGGATTCAGTACAAAAAACTACATAAGAAACAAGTCTTAAATACAAGTCAACAAAAATTTGTTCCCCAGTGTTATTATTATTTTCATTATTATTATTATTATTATTATTATGCTGGGGAACAAATTTTTATTGACCTATATATAAGAATTCTTTCTTATGTAGTTTTTTTTTGCGCTGAATCCAAAAATTAAATTGGTGTTTGTGTACAAGGTAGTTTTGCTTCAATTCATATGAAAACTAAAAAATTGCAAAAAATATTTTTTTTAACATTTCATAAATGAAAAACTGCTATATTTTTTTTTATTATTTGTCCTTTCAATATGAAATTTTCACAGCATATATAGTTGGGCAACACACACATATAAGTCTTGAGTGTGCTAGGAATTTGCATTAGGGTATGTTGTTACGTGAAACTATGGTATGGAATAAGATCTATAGATCTAAGGTACAAACAATCTGTTCAGATGGACAATCTTAGGGGTGTATTAGGTGTGAGAAGAATTAATAAAATGAGGAACAGTCGTGCTACGGAGTTGTGTGGTATGAAAGAAAGGTGTAAATGAAAGAATAAATTAGTGCATTAAGATGGTTTGGTCATATGGAAAGGATGGATAATAGTCGGTTGGTTAAGCGGATGTATATATAGTGGTGTGTGTGCTGGGAATCAACTGCCTGGGAGACCGAAGAAAAAGTAGATTGAGTCAGCAAAGGAATATCTGAAAGAAAGGAATGTGAGTTTAGAAGAGGCGAGAAGAAAGATGTATAGTAGGAGTGAATGGCGGGATTTTGTGAGCCTGGCCCAGAAGAAGAACTCCCCCTCATTGACGAGATACCACAGTGAGGGTCCGTCACAGTTTTGTGAAGTCCTAGGGTTGATTTTTTTTAATACTGGAACGAACTTTCACTTAAGGGTATAAGAAGTGGATGGTAAGGGGTAGCTTTCCTTTTGAATTACATCATGCTCTTCTACTTAACTATTATATTTCCATGCGTGTTACGCACTTTCTTTAGTTGTCACCACCACTCACGGGCAAAGACCTGCCAAAGGAGGAGGTGTCACACTCAAGTAACAACTATTATTACAGTGTGCAGGCTGGGTGGGGGAGATTAAATTCGGCAGGAAACACAGAAGATGGAAAAGAATTACAGAACAGATGTGGCAGGAAAGAAGCAAGCACCGCAGCGAACTAGCCTGGAGTTACCTACATCAACACAAAACTCATGTGCAGACACAGCACTCCTTGTTCTACGAGGGCGACGGTAAAGGTGGAGGTACGCGAGTGATAAGCTCCCTCGAGCACCTGCCGCTGCAGTACCTATAGGATAGAGATAAAGCACCATCATCACCCTCCAAGATGGGGTCAAGGAACTGAAAAGTACAGGACAGTTTAGCCCAGCTTTTGACTATCCAAAAAGCCAGGTGTGAGCCAGGAAGCCCCACGAATATGAAGACACTCCATACAAGGATGGGGCCACTGTATGCCTGGAGCTGAAGAGAGATCTGCGGTGTGAACTCCAGTTTCTTTGAGGCCGCCCTAACAACCGGTTGTGATGTGAGGTTTCAAGACATTTTGTTTATGTTAAGGCCAAGGATGTTTATATTGTCAACAAGAGAGGGCAGAGAGAACAGGCGTCGAAGAGATGGGAGAAAGTTGGAAGTGTAGAGGAGATTTGTAGAAGTTGAGTTTCTGAAGGGTTGCATAAATTAATTTTTAGACGGCCCCACTCCGGAAATTATCAGATCTTGAGAATAGAATCGGAAAGATTAAGACGAGGGCAATTCTAGAAGTAAGAAGGAGCAAATTGGGATAGGAGTTTAGGGGGTCAGGAGTCATCTGGCATATGGTGAATATAGAGTTAGATGTGCAGGTGAGAAGATCATTAATGAAAAAGTAGGAATAAAAGAGTAGGAGATAAGACAGAACCCTGAGGAACACCACTATTGACAGAAGAAGAAAAGTCGCGCCATCAACAACAGCCGATATTAAGCGATTTGAAAGAAAACTGTAGACATATATAGTAAGCAAAGAGAAGAAGAAGGAAACCCAAAGGAGGAGCTTGGAGAGCGGTGACGCGTTGCCATACTGGTCAAATGCTTTAGTTATCAAAACGCGCCACACCAGTCTCCATGGTTCTAAGGGCGAAGCAACAAATCAGTAAGATAGGAGAACCCTTGCTGCTGCCAGTAGACCTCGAGCGCAGAAAGCCGTACTGGCGATCGAGGAGGGAATGAGATTTCAGATGATCTAAGAAATGAGTTGAGAAGAGTTTCAAAGATCTTAGATAGAGTACAAGTGAGAGCTATATAGGGCGATAGTTAGAAAAATCAGAGCGGCTTCCTTTTCGGAATAGGTTAGCCGTGCGTGCTTCCAACACTGAGGAAAGTGTTAGTATTGAGACAGAGAATATTAATATAGTTGAACGAGGGGCAGGGATAGCACGGAAGCACACTCCTCAAAACTTGGGGAGGAATGCCATCCGGGCCACCCGCCTTCCTAACGTTCATAGATTTCAGGTTCCCATGCCCATGCAGCCGATCAAATGTAGTCACAGGCAAAGGCATAGGACACCTGAGAGGAGAAGGAGAGAAGGACGAGGGAATTTAGAATAGTCCAGGGTGATTAGAGAGAAATAGGAGGCCAGAGATTAGCACACAGTTGGAGAATTAGCAACAGAACCATCAGAGCAAATAAGAGGAGGAAAGACAGATTTACAGAAGTTGTTAGAGATGTTTTTGGTAAGAGGCCAGAAAGATTTGTCAGTAGGAGAACCAAGGAGGTTAGCGCACTTTCGTTTGATGAAAACCTGCTCGTCGAAAAGTATCCCTGCAACGATTTCTAGCAGAATGAAAATTAGCAAGAGTGATAGGAGAACGAGAAATTTTCCACTCCCAATACGCACTGTCTCTCTAGCCTGAATGGCCAGAGAAACAACACGATCAGAACTGGTTATGATAGAAAGATTGATCGAAGAAGGAATAGCAGTGCTCATCCATCAACGATTACAGCTCCCACATTATCGGCAGAAGCTGAAGCTCTGAAATTAAAAGCAGTCATTCAATTATAGTTAGCGTAGAAGCAACGCAAGACCCCCATCCACCCCCGATCAAAGTGCCAGAAAACAAAAAAAAACGAGTAGGGCAGGATGGAGCTGTTGGAGAGAAAGTATTAAAATTAAGAGATATAAGGTTGTGGTCAGATTTACCGATAGGAGCGAAAGTGGTGTATTTTAAGAGAGAAGGACTAGTGGTGAAACATAGGTCAAGTGTGTTCAAGAATTGGTTAGGACGATCCGGAATGTGTGTGGGTTCTGTAGCAGATGCTCCAGATCGTTGAGAATGCTGAATGATTCGGCCTCCCCACCTAAATCGGTATGTGAGGACCCCAACCATTCAGTGTTATGTACATTGAAAATAGAGGACCTCAGTATTTGGATGAGAAGATATAACAGTCTCGTGAGAAGTAGTAAGATATTCAAAAAGGCGTGAAAATCTGTTCTGTTAGGAGAGCAGTAGCAGAAGCACAAGATTATTGTAGTAGAAGGGAGAAAGATATAATAGCATATAAAAAGCACGTGATTCTAGAGATTCACGAGACGTGTTACCAGTATTTATGTTAACATAGGCACATACTCCGCCCATTAAACGAGTTAGAGGATGAATTCTTAGCCATCTGAGTCTCAGACAAGAGCAAAAGATTAGGGTTAGAGTTAGAAAGGTGGTGTTCCACGGAAGCAGAGTTAGAGCTTAAGCCGCGGATGTTGGTGAAGTCAATAGAAAGCCCGCACCTACGCAAACCTGCCATCACACACACGCACGCACACAACAAATAAAAACAAAAGCCAAAGACAGACAGAAAAATAAAACGAGAAATCGTGATAAAAATGATCACACACCTAAAACCTAAATTAAAAAGTTTATATTCTAAAATTAATTATAAATCAAATTTTGTATAATAAAACTTTAGGAAATTTTAAAACGCTAAAACCGTATTTACAGAAAATTTGAAAAATCTAAAAAGTTAAACTACACAATCTACATACTAAACTAAAACACATTAAATCTATACACATACACCTACACACACTCAGACAAACAAAATAACTTAAACAAATGTTAAAACATAAGCTAAATATAAATGTACCCTAACGTGGTGAAAACCTACATTAAAACCATAAAATTTAAATTTAAAACCTTATAGTAATAAAAAGGGTAAATAAACTAAAAATTCTATTCTTATACCTTACCCCACATCTAGTGGGAAGCAATGGAAGGATAAAGAAATAGAGAAATAATAATAATAATAATAATTTTTTATTTTTTTTGGAGTGGATGTACAGGGATCTCCACAGCACTCAAGCGAATGGCTAGACCATGTTAGCAAATAACGACAAGGAAAATCCTAACAAAAACAGAAGGAACAGAGCTGAAATGGTTAGATCTTATACAAGATGTTCAGTTCCAAGAGGAAGGTAAAAATGCGATCACTACGAAAATGAGATGATTCGGTTAAGATGTGCTGAAGGCGATGCTGAAGAGGGATAGTTAGCACGTCAGGAAAGAACTTGCTTCGAAGGGTCGAGATGGCAACGCAATCCACAAAGAGATGAACGACAGTGAGAGGACAACTGGAGGAGCAAAATGGGCAGGTCGGGGGAACCCCCCGCGACATAAGAAATCCATGGGTGAGATTTGTATGACCAAGACGCAATCGAGCCAGGACCACCTCCAGGAGGCGACTCTTCCTACAAGATGAAGACCACCGGCCAAGGACGGGTTTGACATTCCGAAGTTTGGCGCCACGAGCATCCTCCGCCCAACATGACTACCAGCCAGAGAGGAAGCCCCGACGCAAAGAGATGGAGAAATCTGTAGCAGGAAAATGACCCAGGCGCACAGCAGGAGGAAGGTAACGGGCACTCGACACCGTGTGTGCAGCCGCCTGCTTGGCTTCCCCATCGGCCCGTTCGTTGCCAGGAACACCCACATGGGAGGGAACCCAACAGAACTCAATGTTGTGGTGCTGCGCTGGCAACAAGCAGAGGGACTGTTGAATGGCACAGACCAACGGGTTACGGGTTGACCGGTCAAGCAACGACTGGAGAGCGCTCCGAGAATCCGAAAAGATGGTATAATTACCCCCACGGGCGAAGGTACTGATCCTGTTCACCGCCATGGACATTGCTATTAGTTCAGCTGAAAAAACAGACAAATAGGGTGGAAGGGTATGGGATACAGTGATGTCCGGAAACACAGCTGAAGCTCCCACCCCTTCCTCCGTCTTTGAACCATCGGTGTAAACCGCTATAGAGTCGCTATGGACCTCCGCGTGAGATACAAAGGAATCCCTCAACAGCACCGGGTGTGCCTCCGACTTATTCAAAGACTGGATCCCACTGCAGAGAGCAGGAGGCGGAGAGACCCACTGTGAACGGGTAGAGGTAAAATCAAATTGCATGACCGCTCGCTGAGGAAGGTCGAGGAAAGCGAAGATGGAAGTAACAACCCCAGCAAATGGCCAATAAGAAGGGTTGTGACGGACACGCTCTATTATAGGTGTCAAGGCCGACGAGGTAGGAACCTGAAGACGGATGAACAGCGAGCACATGAGCTGCTCCCTCCGCAGGGATAGGGGCATCACCCCGGCCCTCTCAGGCTTTCCTCGGAAGGAACGGAATGCACCGTGGCAAATTCTCTTCAGTCTGAATAATAATAATAATAATAATAATAATAATAATAATAATAATAATAATAATAATAATAATAATAATAATAATAATAATAATAATAATAATAATAATAATAATAATAAAAATAATAAAACAAACGTATGATAAAAAAAAGAAACTAATATAACATTAATAAATTACCAACATTACTTTACTAGCATTGATGCCCTCTTCGCAAAATAATTGTTGCAATTATAATTTGAAGATTAAAAAACTTTGTAAATTATTATTATACATAAACCTTACTTTTGAAGTTAAGACAACCTAAACGTTTAACTGCACGTGTAATAAAAAGAAATAATAGAGGTAATATTAATAGGTAATATTAATAAGTAAATTATTATCAATGATTATACCATTGCACCATTTCTGAAAAACAATTTTTTTAATTACATGAAAATTTACTTACAAACTTAATACTGCCTGCATAGATACAAATAAAGCAGGAACATTAAAAGTTTCAAAAAATATTTCTGCTACTTTTTCTCTATTCTTTCTTGGATTTAAAGGGGCTTCTGTTAGAAGAACTGGATGCTGTAAAATAAATAAATAACTAATAATAATAATAATAATAATAATAATATAATATAATAATTAAGGATGAGTGAAAGGAACTCTTGGAAATAAATGAATGATCTAGAACAAGAAAATGAAAATGTTAGTGAAAGAGTTATCGGCATACTGGTTTCATTCGATTGGTTATACATATAGAGAGTAAAATATGGTTAAAATTGTCTTATGGTATCTTCATTGGTAAAAGGAATGGAATAAAAACAATACAACTGCTTTTTTTTGGAAACCCTCTTCCTCAGTTATTATTTTTAAATATTTTTGGAATCCTATTTCCGCAAGTGGGAAATAGTTAAGAGATGAAATGTAAAATTGGAGACAACAAGGCAGAAATTTAAATTAAATATATATGCACGAAAGGAGAGAGAGAGAGAGAGAGAGAGAGAGATAGAGAGAGAGGAAGAAGAGAGAGAGACGAGAGGGAGAGAGAAGAGAGATAGAGATGAAGAGAGAGAGAGACGAGAGAGAGAGAGCAGAGAGCAGAGAGTGAAGAGAGGAGAGAGAGAGAGAAAGAGGAGAGAGAGAGAGCGAGATCGAAGGAAGAGAGAGAAAGAAAAAAAGAGAGAGAGAGAGAGAGAGAGAGAGGAAGGAGAAAAGAGAGGAGAGAGAGAGAGAGAGAGAGAGAGAGAGAGAGAGAGAGAGGAGAGAGAGAGAGAGAGAGAAGAAGAGAGAGAGAGAGAGAGAGAGAGAAGAAGAAGAAGAGAGAGAAGAGAAAAGGAGAGGAGAGAGAGAGAGAGAGAGAGACGAAGAAAGAGAGAAGAGAGAGAGAGAGAGAGAGAGAGAAAAGAGAGAGAGAGAGAAGAGAGAGAGAGAAGAAGAGAGAAGAGAGAGAGGAGAGAGAGAGAGAGAGAGAGGAGAGAGAAGAGAGCGGAGAGAAGAGAGAGAGAGAGAGGAGAGAGAGAGGAAGGAGAGGGAGAGATAGAGAGAGAAGAGAGAGAGAGAGAAGAGAGAAGAGAGAGAGAGAGAGAGAGAAGAGAGAGAGAGAGAGAGAGAGAGAGAGAGAGAGAGAGAGAGAGAGAGAGAGAGAGAGAGAGAGAGAGAGAGAGACCCTGTGATACATGGAAAAAAAAAAGTACAAACTAAATTTGTGTATGCTCATACAAATAAATATCCACCCTGCATGTGTGAAAAAAAAAATATGTAATTATTGCTTCTTGTTGCCAAGAGAAATTTAAGCAAAAGAAAACAGGTATATAATGGAAAGCTTTAAAAAGTGTAACAATGATGACAAAACTGAAGAATTTTATATTCTAACCTCCTCTGGAAATGTTTGCAATTGATCTTTACTGTAAATGTATTGCCAAATGCGCTCCATATCATTCCAATCAGTAACAATACCATGTTCCATTGGATACCTAATCGATAAAAGGCCTCTATGTTCTTCTGCTTTGGGACCAACAAAAAGATCCCCTTCTAATGCACCTGCCATAACTCGTACATGCTTTGGTCTGCCAATACTGAAAAGAAAATATCATGAGCATTTTAAAACAAACAATTCTCAAAATATTGCGAAATATATATTGTAATTACAGAATTTTTTCTTCTTTTTTACACAATGACACCAGTAATTAATTAATATTTTTCAAATATTAAAATCATCACAAATAATTTGTAATTAATGAAAATCTAACAAAAAGAAGCAGAAATCTATAAGGTCTGAGATAAATGTTGAAAGGCGGCCATACTGTACAACACAGATACAGAAATAATTTTTTTTTTTTTTTTTTTTTTTATAGAGAAAAATCCTTAAAATATTATACATAAAGTATTAAAATTAATATTTCAAATTTCATATTATAAGGGTAGTTGTTTCCCTTAGAATTAAAATAGGGTGCCAAGTAGTTTAAATTTTGATTTTATTATTTCAATCCACGTTTATTATTATTATTATTATCATTATTATTATTATTATTATTATTATTATTATTATTATTATTATTATTATTATTAAAATACAGTATATATCAAATCAGCAATAACACAAAATAAATAACAATAACTAATATTTAATCCAAACTTTTGAGTTAATTAAAAAACAAACAAATCATCCTGATAGCAACAAAATTAACATAGGTATAATTAACAAACTTCAAATTAACTTTTTAAGAAAAAAGAAAAAAAGAAGAAGCTTTTTAGAGAGTACTTTTAACTATAATTTATAAAGACTAGAGTTGTTATTGTTTATTATTATTATTATTATTATTATTATTATTCAAAAACCTAAAACATCTTTGAAGACAACATTGAACAAATTTTTTATTGTTATTGATATGCAATCCAAAATACTTCAAGGAATAGAATGAAACAAATAATCCATATAAATTATTATTCATGTCATTCATCTCAAAGAAGTCGTTTGTTAAAATGAAAATAAATTAAAGGTATAACTATATACTCACTAGTTTGGAAAATTGCATTTTGGTGTCTGATCTCCAGCAAATCCAGCTTTAATCACTCCAGACCCCTGCAAATATATATATATATATATATATATATATATATAATATATATATATATATATATATATATATATATATATATATATAAATATATATATATATATATATATATATATATATTATATATATATAGTATATATATATATATATATATAATACAATAATGGTAATAGTAGCGCAGAGGGGCTTCACCCCCTGATTTTTATAAAAGTCACAGGATATAGCTACTCTAAAAAAAATAATAATGAAGAATAAAAAAAACAAATGTGGAAGTCTCTTTAGGAAAAAAGTTACAGCCTCTCAAAGTTATTAAAACTCACAGACTTTTCATTTTTGATCCATCCAGGTTAGGTCTCATTTCAGGCCCTCTAGTTCAGGCTATGTCTTGTTAGGTATACAATGGAAAATCTATGTATACTTAACAAACCTTATTATAACCTGAACTAGGATGGCCCGAAAATGACCATGAGGCACACTAATTTGTTTTGTTTTTTTTTATATAAGAAAGCGTATTGGAAAATTTTAAACTTTGAGAGGCTGTAACTTTTTTCCTAAAGACTTAAATCATTTTTTTTTTATGCTTCATTATTATTTTTTTTAGAGAATATCCAGTGAATTTTTTTTTTTTTATTTTTTTTTTTTTTAAATAAGAAAATCCTATGGAATTTTAACAACTTTGAGAGCCTGTAACATTTCTTCTAAAGAGACGGTCATGTTTGTTTTTTTTTTATTCTTCATTATTATTTTTCTAGGTATATCTTGTGATTTTTATAAAAATTGGGGGTGAAGCCCCTCTGCACTACTATTACCAAAATAATAATGAAGAATAAAAAAAATGAAACTGATTTAAGTCTTTAGGAAAAAAAATTACAGCTTCTCAAAGTTTAAAATTTTCTCATAGGCTTTCTTATACAAAAAAAATTGACTGGCTTTCTGCTCATTTTAGGGACATCCTAGTTCAGGTTGGGTGGGCAGATAAGTGGCAAATGAATTTTAATAGTAAAAAGTAAGGTTCTTCACCTAGGTTACTCAAATCAAAGTTTTAACTACGACAAGAAAATCGGCATTGGGTTAAGTTTGTGGACAAAAAAAAGGATTTAGGTGTGATTATAAGCAGTAATTTGAAAGTAGCTAATCAGTGTTTGGAAGCAAGGAATAAAGCTAATAAGATGCTGGGCATAATAAATCGCAATGTTGTTTACAAGAGCAAGGAAGTAATAAGTAAACTGTATAATAGCTATGTTAGGCCAATAATAGAGTATTCTGCACAAGTTTGGGCCCTCTATTTAAAGAAAGACTTAGATATGCTAGAGAGAGTGCAACATACGAGCAACAAGATGATTTCTGGGTTTGAGGGAAGAGCTATGAGGAGAGGCTGAAGGAGTTAGGATCTTAGGAATGTGAAAAGGCCGATTTCTCAGAGGGGAACATAATATAAGCCTACAAAATTTTTATATCTATTGATAATACAGAGACTAATAAATTCTTCATAGTAGAGCACGGACGGGAGACCAGGGGGCATAACAAGAAAAATTTAAGAAGAAAGCTGCCATCTTGATATAAGAAAGCTTTTCTTCAGCAATAGGGTTGTTATTTGGAATGTTTGGCACAAAGTTGTTGATTGTGACTCAGTTGCAACATTTAAGAAAAGGGTTGGAAGACTATATGGATGATTGGGTATCATATAGTATATTTTAGTCCAAAGCCAAATTGGCGGTTTTTAGTTACAGTATTTATTAATGTTAGATTGCATAGTCGAAACGTGTGACCATAACTTAATTTATTAATGCATGTGGATGGTTTGGGGATCATATATCATTTTTTTTTACTAAGCCAAATTGTGTGGATTTTAGTTACAGTAATTGACAAGCCCTAGGTGCTTTGGGATTGCTCATTGAGCAGTATGATGGTTAATGGGAGTTGACTGGCGAATAGTCTCAATAGGCCCAATGTGGCTTCTTACTGTCTCTATATTTCTAATTTCTAGCGAAAGCATTTGTTAAGATATACATAGATTTCTCTGAAGTAGCGTCGAGCCCGAGCGGACTGGACCACTTTAAGTAAACTTCGTGTCTCACCGCTTTCCATCCTAATGCACTTTTTGGAATAAGCACACACAAAAATAATAATGTAATTCTAATAATAAAAGATTTATTAAAGTTTTAATAAAGCTCATTCAGCCTGACCTTGGAGGGTGAATCGGAAACCACCATTGAGGGGTGAATCGGACCATCTGCTTTAAATTCCTCTTTTACGTATAAATTCAATCTTTATATTTTAATTTTTACTTAACTAAATAATTGTTTACTCATATTAAAAATTCAAGTACAGAAATAATAAAAATGTTCAATAATTAATACAATCACAAAGAATAAAAAAATAAGGGGTCGATTCGCCCCTCCTCCGCTCAGAAAATTTTGACCACTTATTGGAATAATCTTATTTTTTATAAAAATTTTATTTTTTATTTTTTTATTAAAATTTCCTTTTTTTTTTAAAATTTTCACTTAATATAAATAACTTATATTTAAATTAATTTTACGTAATAAAAATGTCAATAATAAACGTAAAATACGAAAAACAATGCGTGTGTCCGATTCACCCCCTTCATCAATTTTACAGCAGGGTGAATTCAGACCAATTAGGCCCCTGTGATTTTGCCACTAATTATGTTGAACAACTTTACTTTGCCAGTTAAGTAACATTACTCGAGTGTATCCACGTGAAAAAATAATTTAAAATCCATCCACAATTTTCATTTTATAACGAAGTTAAAGAAAACTCCACATTTTTCAAACGTGAAATTCTATTGAAGACATTTTGTCACCACATGTGTATTTGCTAATTAGCATTTAGATTTAAATTAATTATTAAAAAACTGATCTTTAGTAGACTTAAAAGATGATCAAGTAAACTTGTTAGTACTAACCGCGTGCTATTAAATGACGCTAGAAAAAGAGATGATTTTTTTTTTTAATTTATTTATTTTTTATTATTAGATTATTGAACAAATCACCCCTCCTAAAGAGGCGGGCCCGTTCACCCCGCCCGACGCTTATAATAATTAATAATAATAAATAATAATAATAATAATAATAATAATAATAAGAATTAAAGTAAGTAAGTAAGTAACTTTAAAATGCCCAAATTGGACAAATGCCCAGGGCATTTGCCCAAATTCTTAAGTGCCTGGGCATTTACCCCACTACCCGACGCTACTAAAAAAAAATAATGAAGAATAATGAAAATCGGCACTCTTTAGGAAAAAAAGTTTT
>JABUQX010059276.1:25000-27948 GCA_015478945.1 Trachelipus rathkii | reverse complement strand
CCTATTACCTGCTTCCCAAAATACCTATTTCTTCTTACACCATCAAACCCACCCACATTTACTATCACATCCTCAACTTTGTCAATGTTATACAGATTTTCGAAGCGTTCCTTACACACTCTCCTCACATCCATTTCATCAGTCACAGAAGTACCATCCCTATTCATTATTCTATAAAGATTCCCCTTACTCTTTTGCAATTTCGCCGAAAGATACAAGGTTGTTACTGTAGGTAACGGACCAGGTCCGAGGAAGCGATAGCATTTCGCTAGGAATACTCATGCCAACAATCTGTTTAATTTTTAGGGTAAACATTTTAAAATCTAAATTATAAGTTCGTTACAGATTTTTTTCTCCCCCCCCCCCACAACAGGGATATATGTTAAAATAAATATTGTCTGTTAATAGTGTGTTTTAAGGTCTGTATGTGATATGAGAGTTTTACCCCAATGCTAAAGAATGGAGGTAATAGGGCGCAAGAGGGGAAAATCATTGGCACTGGAGTGTCGTGGATGTACCCTACACCCCAATTGAACAATAAAAGGTAATCTCAACGCTTCAAGAGCGCTACTTTCTCTGTCTGTCTGTCTGTCTGTCTGTCTGTCTGTCTGTCTGTCTGTCGTCTGTCTGTCTGTCTGTCATGTCCTGTCTGTCTGTTCTCTTTGTCTCTTTTGGCTCTTTGTCCATTAGGTCTTCTCTCTCCTTTGCTCCTACTCTCTTCCTTCTCTCTCTCTTCTCCTCTCTCTCTCTCTCGCTTGGTCACCCCAACAATCCATATGTCTATGTCGATTTATCTCATCTCTATATATATATATATATATATATATATATATATGAGTATATATATTAATACTATTATATTATATATTATATAATATATATCTTAGAACCTATATATCTATATCTATATCTATATCTATCTATCTAACTATCTATCTATCTATCTGATCTATCTATTATCTATTACTATCTATCTATCTATCTATTCTATCTATTATTATCTATCTATCTCTCTCTCTCTCGTCGTCTCGCTCTCTCTCTCTCTCTCTCTCTAATATATATATATATATATAGTATATTATATATATATAATATATTTATATATATATATATATATATATATATAGATTATAATATATAATATATATATAGATGTTAAATAAAAAAATATATAAAAATAATAGCATATAACTATCGAAATCACCGCACCCGCAACCCCCATAATAATCGCAATTTGATGTTCTAATTAACCTTTAGAACTTATATTATATAATATATATTATATATATATTATATATATATAAATATATATATATATATATATATATAATATATATATATATATATATAAATATATATATATATATTATTTTTAACTATATTATATTATATACTCACGGTAGCTAAAAGAGAGTATGAAGCATTTCCTATTTCGGTCTTATAACTCTTGAATATATTATAAAAAAATAATAATAGACCATTTTTAGATGGAAGCGACGTTTAAAGAACCCATTTGTATGCAAATGTTCAACATAAGGAATAAATAATAAAGCCATGAAGTAAGTAGTCGATGGCCTCGATTAGGGCCAGTAATCGATGCATCCCTAAGATGATCGATTTATGCCCTATCGAGGCATCGACTAACTTAATTCATGGCTTATTATTATTCCTTATGTGGAACATTTGCAATTAAAAAATGGGGCTTCTTTTAAACGGTCGCTTCCATCTAAAAAATGGCTCTACTTATTATCTTTTTATATAATATAATTCAAGATTAATAAGAGCCGAAATAGGAATGCTTCATACATCTCTTTAGCTCTTAACCAGGTATAATATATATATATATATTATATACTATATATATATATATATTATAATATATATTATATATATATATGATTATATATATATATAATATATATAAATATATATTATTATATATATATATATATATATAAGTTCTAAAGTAATTAGAACATCAATATTGCGATATTATTGCAATAATTTTAACATCTATATATATAACTAAAACTACTAATATATTATATATATATATATACTATATAGTATATATATTTTATATATATATATATATATTTAGAGTATATGATATATATATATATAGAGACAGACACCAAAGAGAGAGAGAGAGAGAGAGATGAGAGAGATAGATAGATAGATAGATATATAGATAGAAAGATAGATAAAGATAGATAGAGGTTAGATAGATAGATAGATAGATAAGATAGATAGAAAGGTAGATTAGATATAGATTATAGTATAGATATAGATATATATAGTATATATATATATATTAGATATATATATATAATATATATATATAAGTATATATGTATATATAAGATATATAGAGAGAGAGAGAGAGAGAGAGAAAGAAAGAAGAGAGGAGAAGAGAGAGAGAGGAGAGAGAAGAGAGAAGAGAGAGAGAGAGATGAGAAGAGAGAGAGAGAGAAAAGAGAGAGAGAGAGATAAGGGACAAAGAGGCGACAAAGAGACAAAAGACAGAAAGACAGAACAGACAGACAGACAGACAGACAGACACAGACAGACAGACAGAACAGACAGACAGACAGACAGACAGAGGAAAAGTAGCGCTCTTGAAGCGTTTGAAGATTACCTTTTATTGTTCCAATTGGGGGTTAGGGTAACATCCACGACAACTCAGTGCCAATGATTTTCCCTCTTGCGCTTATATCCGCATTCTTCTTACATTTGGGAAACTCTCAGTATCACATACAGACCTTAAAACACTACGATACAGACAATATTATTAATAATCCCTGTGTGGGGGGGGGGGGGAGAAAAAATTCCAAGAGAGTACGCTCTGCGTATCGTAGGAGATGACTAAAAGAGAATTGATAGATGGGTTGGCATGAGTATTCCTAGCGAATGATTATGCATTCCTCGGACCTGGTCGCTTACGCACA
>JABUQX010059276.1:12500-20000 GCA_015478945.1 Trachelipus rathkii | reverse complement strand
TATATATATATATATATATATATATATATTTATTTATTTATTTATTATACAAACACTTATTCCCGCTTAAGCGGGGTAGTGGTACGTGCAGCTTCCCTAATTCATATTTTCCTTCATCTCGCCCCCACCCACCTCCTCCATTCCTTTCTATCTCTCGCCAACGCCCTACCTTCCTCCACCCTCATCCCTCTCTCTTCCAGCATTTCCTTTATTCCATCCATCCACCTTCTTCTTGGTCTCCCTTCCTCTCTTTCCTATCCCCTCCGCCTCCCAAACTCTCCTAACCACCCTCTGTTCCTCCATTCTCTCCAGGTGTCCAAACCATCTTAACATTCCCTTCTCCGCTCTTCTCACCAAACCATTCTTCCAATCACATCTCTCTCTTATCACCCTATTCCTAATCCTCTCTCTTTTACTAACCCCACACACCGCTCTCAACCCTTTCATCTCAAACACTTCCAACTTCTTCTTGGACCTAGCATTTAACCCCCATGTTTCACACCCATATAGTACCGCTGGAACACAAATTTTTTCAAACATACTTATCTTAAGTTTATGTGATAAATCCCCCCTTTCCATAATTCCCTCAGACCACTCAATGCTCTCATTCCTTCTCCCACTCTGTGATCTATCTCTTCCTTCATCCCTCCTTCCTTACCCAAATCCATCCCTAAATATCTAAAAACCTTTACTTCTTCTAATACTACACCTCCTACTCTAATCTCTAACCCCATCCCCTCATCTGTTTCCTCCTCCTCAAACACTAACACTTTACTCTTTCCTGGATTTATCTTAAGACCCTTTTGCCCACACACTCTCTCAAACTCCTTCACCAAATACTTCAGACCTTCTGAATTCTTCGCCACTAAGGCAGTATCATCCGCAAACAGTATCATGTTCACTTCCCATTTATCACCCCTATCCATCAATTCCACCCCTCTCCCCTCCCTCATCATTCCTCTACAGACACTCTCCATAAATAAATTGAAAAGCCACGGTGACATTACACATCCCTGCCTCAACCCTCTCTCTACTCCAAACATCTCACTCTCCCCTCCTAATACTCTCACACACATTCTACTATTCCTATAAAAGGCCCTAATACCTTTACCTAATTTACCCCCTATTCCAAATTCTTCCAGCACCCTCCATAATTCCCCCTCTTCACTCTATCATATGCTTTCTCCAGATCTAAAAAACACCCATACACCTTCCCTTTCCTTTCTAAACCTTTCTCCACAAGCATCTTCATTGTGAATACTTGATCCACACATCCCCCCACCCTAAATCCTCCTTGTTCTTCCCCCATACTCTCTTCCGTTAAGTCTCTCACCCTCTCAATTAGTATTCTCCCATACACTTTCCCTACTACACTCAAAAGACAAATGCCTCTATAATTACCACACTCCATCCTATCCCCTTTCCCTTTATAAAGGGGAACCAAACAACCATCCTCCCAATCCTGTGGAACTACTCCCTTCCTCCAACATAAATTATATAACCTATAAAGCCATTCCTCCACCCCTCTGCCTCCCATCTGTACAAACATTTCCATCCTCCACCATGCTTAGACGCTGTTGGACTTCCTTTTTTTCCTTTAAGTTAGCGCCTAATAATTTCTTCATTTTGTTATTATAGCCATATCCCCTTTCCCTTCAACCACTTCCGCGCCCTATCCCACCTCTTCAGTAAATCTCCTCATCTCTTCCCACGCCATTTTTCATTCAATAATCCTCTAAAATATTCCCCCCACCTATTCCTCACCCTAACCTCCCCTCCTATCCATTCCCCTTCCCCTCCCTTAACCCTCTCTCCTAACCCCTCCATCTTCTTCCTTTTTTTTATTTACTTCTTTCCAGAATATTTTACTTCCTGTTTCAAAATTTTCTGTCACTTTTCTACACCATTCATTATTTGCATTTCTCTTCGCCCTCTCCACCACCCTCTTTGCTTCCACTCTAATCCTTCTATATTCCTCCCAGCTTTCCCTTCTCCTATTCCCCAACCATTTCACATAGACCTCTTTTTTCTTTTTCACCAACTCTTTCACCTCCTCACTCCACCATTCACTTCCTTTCCTTCTACTTGCTCCCACCTTTTTTACTCCACATATCCTTCTGGCCTCTTCACAAATTGTCTCTTTAAATCTCTTCCACTCCTCTTCCACTTCCCTAATTTCCGTCCCACTCACGTCCCTCCACCTATCTTCCATTCCCCTCCTAAACTCCCTCTTACACATTGTCTCATCTAATTTTTCCACCTTTATGACTTCTATTCTCCTCTTTTTTTCTCTTTCTCTAACCGTTACCTCTCCCCCCACCCTTAACCTAGCAACCACCAAATAGTGATCAGATAACCCCCTACCTGCCCCTCTGAATACATTTACATCTAGTAATCTGCCTCTATCCTTTCTATTTATACACACATAATCCAATATCGCCCTCCCCCCCGTTATCTAAATATATATATATATATATATATATATACTATTTCCCAGCACGGATGTCAAAATTTGACTGTTTGCGGATGCGGTCTTAAAGAAGATGAGGATGCGGATGCGGATGCGGATGCGGATCTTAAAAGTAGATGAGGATGCGGATGCGGATGCGGATGCGGATGTTTACTCTTTGAAGTTTATAATAAAATTTATATATATATATATATATATATATATATATATATATATAATATATATATATAATATATATATATATATATATATATATATATATATATATATATATATATATATTATATATTATATATATATATATATATATATATATATATATATATATATATATATTTTATATATATATATATATATATATATATATATATATAATATATATATATATATTATATATATAATATATTATATATAATATATATATATATTTACTTTAAAACTTTACAACCGCTCCCAGGAAGGGTCAAGACCCTGTCAGCGGGGCCAGCACTCTTCTGAATCTTTCTGTATCTTCCAAAACTCCATCTTCCCTCAGCTCCTGCATCGACGGCAATCCATGTCTTCTCAATGAGTCCTCCACCGAGCTTTCCCATCTCTTCCTAGGTCTTCCTCTTGGTCTCGTTTCTTCCGGTCTCCACTCCCATCTCTTCTTGGCCACTTCTTTCTTCTTGATTCTCTCCAGATGGCTTCCACCACCTCAATCTGGCTCGGCATCCATCTTATTCAATTATAGCCTTCACTCAACATCTTTCTATTCTTTCGCTTCTCTTGTCTGTCTCGTCTAGTCTTTCCCATTAATCGTTCTCCGTAAACGTACATCTAACGCCGACTGTATCTACTATCATCTCTTGTGTCCCGTACTCCATGTCTCTGCTGCCATATAGTTAAAATCGGTGTTACTTTTACTTCAAATATCACCCTTTTCACCTCCACACTCATTTGTCTATATCTTTCAGTATGGGATACACTGCTCTTACTGCTCCCCATAACTGATTCTATACTACTTGTGATCTCTGGTACATTTTTCCTCCCTGCTTCTCAATACTCCAGCCAAAAACTACTTACATTTCTCCACATATTTATCTCAGTCCCTCCACCTCTATTCTGCAACTTTCTCCTCCTTCTTCTCTCTGAACCACATGATCTCCCGTCTTTTCTGTGTTTATGTTAAGCAGGCCTCTCTCACTGTTTGCAAACTTATCACTACCCTCTCTCAACTGTCTCACTCTCGCTCCAGCACGCCAAGTCATCGCGCATAAGCCAAATATCAGTCAATCTCCGATCATCTTTCTCTCCCTCTTTAATCCAGCTACATTCCAGATACATACAAACATATTTGATGACAACACGCTTCCTTGTTTAACCCTTGTTCTCACCTCGAACCATTTCTTATTCTCATATTCTGTTCTTACATTACATTTGCTATTCCTGTACAAACTCTCCAGAGCTCCTCTCAACTTTCTACCCACTGCATATTCTCTCTCCAACACTCTCCACAGTCTCTCTCTAGGCACTGAATCGAAAGCTTTCTTAAGATCTATGAAAGCTATATATGCTCGTTTGTTGAATTCCCATACCTTTTCCAACGTAATTCTCAGAGCGAACAAGAGATCCGTCGTGCTTCTGTTCTTTCTATATCCGTGCTGCTCTTCCCCCAGCCTTGGCTCTACTACTATTCTCAACCTTTTCTCTAAAATTCTCTCATATGTTTTTACCAGATGGTTCAACAAGGAAATTCCCCTGTAGTTTTTACAGTCTCCTGTGTCTCCTTTTCCCTTATATATTGGCACTATAATTGACTTTCCCCATCCTTCTGGTACTTCACTCTCGTTCCAACACCTATTAAACAGTTTCAAAATTTCTTCTTTCATTTTCTCTCCTCCTTCTTTTATCAATTCTATGGGTATCCCATCTTCACCCGGTGCCTTACCGTTCTTCATCGCTTTCAGAGCCATCTCTAATTCTTCCATAGTTATCTCCTCCCCATCCTCACCTTCCTCTCCCTCTACCATCTCTTCTCCCTCCTCCTCCCCCTGTTCATTCACATTTAGCAGTTCACTGAAGTGCTCCGTCCATCTCCTGTTTGTGTCTACTGATTTCACCAAAACTTCTCCTTGCTTATCCTTGATGTTGCACACTTTCCTCTTTGATCCTCTATATGTTTTTGCCAGTCTAAAACTTCTTCCTTTCTGGCCTCCCATCTTCCATCATTTCTTCCGCCTCTCTCTTTGCAGCCTTTTCTTTTACTCTTCTTTTCACTCTCTCTGCATCATTTCTTGCCTCCACATATTGAGCCCTTGTTTGTACAGTTCTATTTTTCAGCCACCTTCTCATCAATACCGTTTTCCTCTTTATTGCCTCCTTCACTTCTTCAGTCCACCACTTTGTGTGTCTTTTCTTCGTTCCTCCTACCCATCTTTTGCCTAGGGTCTCCTCTGCTACCCTTCTTATCGTTTCTTGTATCTCCCCCATCTCTCCTACTCCTTCTAATTGTTCTAAGTCCTCACTTACTTTTCTAATATATATATATATATATATATATATATATATATATATATTATATATATATATATATATATATATATATATATATATATATATATATATATATATATATATTATATTATATAGTAATATATATATATACAGAAATCGAAATTCAAAATTACAATTATTCCCATAAACTCCCATGATAAAGATGCCAAATAATATTTATTTTATATGCATTTAATCAAAATCAAATGTAGAAAACATCCTCAACATCCTCATTTTTCAAAAGAGGATGCGGATGCGGATGTGCCGTTTAAGTGAGGATCGGATGCGATGTGCATTTTAGGGCGGATGTTTTCGCAATGCGGATGCGGATGCGGATGTCAATGTCTCATCATAATATATATATATTTTTGTATTATTTTATATATATATATAAAATATATATATATATATATATATATATATATATATATATATATATATATATATATATATATATATATATATATATATATATATATATATATATTTATATATATTATAAAGTTTTTAATATATAGGAAGGATTCTTCATCCTGTCAGCCGCGCAAGCATCTTTCTCCAGACATCCTCTTCTGACTATTCCGCTTCTCGTTTTAGCACTACTCATTTTTGGTAGCTTGACATCTTGCCAGAGAGTCCCTCCCACTCGACCCACCCCATCTCTTACTTCGTCTTTCCGCTTGTCTTCTGCCTCTTAGTGGTCCATTCCATCTTCTGCGCTGCTCCATTCTCTATCCAAGATGTTCCCCACCATCTTAATTATCCCACATCCATCTTCAGTAAATCATCTTCTTCACCCCTATATATTCTTGAATTACTTCATCCTTATTCTTCTCTCCTACTCTTTCCAAATCATAGTTCTTAAATACCCCTTCATCTCGCCGTCTTGTATTCTTCTCTCCATCTCTCTCGTTATTGTCGCATGCTTCCACTCGTACAGCAGGTGTCCGAGTCAGTATACTGTTAAATATCACTTTTTTAACTCTATTCCCGTTGTTTCTATCTTTCATCATGGGGTATATCGCTTTCATAACTAATCCCATACTTTTCCATTCTTCGCGTAATCTCTCCTCCACTTCCTCCCTTCTGTTAAAACATTCCTCCGAGATAATTACAGGTATTTACCGCCTTCACCTCTTCCCCTCTCACCACCATCCTCATCCCCTCCTCATTTCTCCTCCGGTTATTGTTAATATCTCTGTCTTCTGTACGTTCATCCTCATCCCTGCTTCCTCCAACTCCTCCGCAAACAACTCCACCACCTCTCGAATCGTCTCCTCTCTCTCGCTCCAACATGCCAGATCGTCTGCATATGCCATTATGTCCCCTTCAAATTCTCCCAGTCTCTCCCTCACTTTCCTTATCACCACGTCTAAATATAATATAAACAGCAGTGGCGATAAAACACTCCCCTGCTTTACTCCTGTTTTCACCTCAAACCATCTATCGTTCTCGCACTCAGTTCTAACATTACAACTGCATTTCTCATACATACTTTCTATTGCCATCTTTAATCTACCACTCACTCCATAATTCCTCTCCATAGCTCTCCAGAGCTTTTTCCTTGGCACCGAATCAAATGCCTTTTGCAGATCGATGAACGCTACAAAGAATCTCTTGCCATATTCCAGCATCTTCTCCGAGACCATTCTTAGTGTGAATAAGAGGTCCGTCGTTCCTCTTCCTCTTCTATACCCGTACTGTTCTTCTCCGAGTCTCGGCTCTACCTTCTCTCTCAACCTCCTCTCCAATATTCTTTCGTATATTTTCGCCAGATGGTCCATCAGTGAAATACCTCTATAATTATTACAGCTTCCTGCATCTCCTTTACCTTTATATATCGGTATTATTATTATTGCTTTGCCCCACCTTTCCGGCACCTTTCCCTCTCTCCAACACTTGTTCATCAAACTGATGATTCTCCCTCTCAGCTCCTCTCCTCCTTCCACCACCAACTCCACAACCACTCCATCCTCTCCTGGGGTTTTACCCTTCTTCATCCTTTTTATAGCCTCCTCATATTCTTCTACCGTTATCTCTCCGCCTTCCTCCTCCTCTTCCTCCTCCCTCGTCTGATCTGCAGCTTCTTCCTCTTGTTCTCTGTATTCTACATTTAGCAGATCTTCATAGTATTCGGTCCATCTATCATTTCTTTCTTCCGGTCTCACAAGAATCTCTCCGTTTCTATCTTTTATATTTCTAGTTACGGTTTTTGGTTTTCTATACGCCTTCGCCATCTTAAATAGCTTTTTCTTCCCTTCGCCCACATCTCTCGTTATTTCTCCTGCCATTCTCTCCGTCTCCATCTTTTTTGCCCTCCTCTTTATTCTCTCTGCCTCATTCCTTGCCTGTACATATTCCTCCCTTGCTGCCGCTGTTCTTCTTTTCAGCCACTTCCTCATTTTCTCTGTTTTTTTCTTAATTGCTTTTTCACTTCTTCGTTCCACCATGGTGTATGTCTCTTCCTAGTACCTCCTACCCATCTTTTACCAAGA
>JABUQX010059276.1:5000-7500 GCA_015478945.1 Trachelipus rathkii | reverse complement strand
GGGGAGTGTCCAGCTTTTTGTACGCGAATGACTTGGTTTTATGTGGTGAATCTGAAGAGAGTTAGAGAAGATTGGTAGATGGGTTTGGCAGAGTCTGTAGAGGGGTATGAAAGTAAAAAAGTAAATGTAGATAAGAGTAAGGTTATGGTATTGAGTAAGGAGAGTCCGCGGTGTGAAGTCATGTTAGATGGTGAGAAACTGGAACAAGTGTCTGAGTTTAAATATTTGGGATATATGTTGGATGAAAAGGGAGCGGATAATGCTGAATGTAGTAGGAAAGTTGTGAATGGTAGTAATGTGGATGATCAATTATAATCTTGTGAATGTGAGGGACTAATCGTTGAGTGCCTAGGGTTTTGGATGAGGGTATGTTGTTGGCATCTGCTGTGATTAATTAAGTAGTGTGAAACAAGGGCATCTGAATAAAGAGGTGATATATCTAAGGTACAAAGTATTCAGATTGACAATCTTAGGGGCGAGTTAGGTGTGAGAAGAATTAATAAAATGAGGAATGAACGCATTAGGAAGTTGTGTGGTGTGAAGAAAGGAATAAATGAGAAAATAAACGAGAGTACATTGAGATGATTTGGTCATATTTAAAGGATGGATGATAGTCGGTTAGTTAAGCAGATGTATAGTTGTGAGTGTGATGGGAATCAAACGGCTGGGAGACCGAAGAAAGTGGATGAGTCAGTAAAGGAATGTCACGAGGAGAGAAAGGTGATACGAGTGAAATGACGGGTTTTGTGGGGGTATGGTTGTGGGTTTTGCCCAGGGGATGAACCCCACACTGACAAGATACCATAGTGAAGGTCCGCCGCAGTCTCGTGAAGCCTCTGGGTTGGCTTTTTCTGACTGCGACGAGTTCTCACTTAATATCATAAAGGGGATGGTAAAGAAGGGGGGCTTAATTTCGACTGCGTCATGTTCTGTCTACCAGCTTTTTCTTTCCGGTGTATTGCTACGCCACCTCACCCAATCTGGGATAGAAGTAATGATAATATAATATATATATATATATATATATATATATATATATATATATATATATATATATATATATATATATAAGAATAATTATTGTATATTTATTATATATTATATACAAAAAATATATTATATATATATATATATAAATTATATAGTATATATATGTACATATATATATATAATATATATATATATATAGTATATATATATATATATATAATATATAGTATTTATATATATATATATATATATATATAATATATAATATATATATATATATATATATATATATATATATATATATATCTCAAGATAGGTTAAGAGTGAGAGCAGGCGAAGAAGGGCTGCAGCAGAAGGTTAAATAGTTTTTCTCATCATTTTGATTCATTCGGAAAATAATATTAAGGGGGGATATCAAAAGCTATTTTGGATAATTCAACTGTGTAAAATAGAAGAAAAATAAATAAATAAATAAATAAATAAATAAATAAATAAATAAATAAAAAATAAAAAAATAAACAAAATAAATAATAAATAAATAAGTAAACCAAATAAATAAATAAATAAATAAATAAATAAATAAATAAATAAATAAATAAATTGCCGACTTTTGCTAAGCAATTTACAATTTTTTACAAGAACCCAAAATAAAATCAAAAACATTTTTATGAACATTTTTTTAAGAAAAAAAAGGAAGCAAATTCAATGCAAAATTATAATATAAACACATAAAATGATGTCTCTTAAAAAATGCTCCTTCTCCTCCTACTTTATAGTGAGAGGCATACCAGCTTTTTTTATTTCGGCCTCAATCACATTCTTTTCAAAATTATTTTTAGGAATTAATCTTAAAAAGTCAAAAATGATTTGAGACATCCAAATATTTCTTTTTTGAAATATTTAGGTTCCAAAAAGTACCAGGTGAGAAACCATGGCTTACAGAATCATTTAGTCTTCAATGAGCACTAGATGAGAAATTCTAGTTTACAGAAGCACTTTGGATTCAAGGAGTATACCAGGCGAGAAATCCTGGTTTACGGAAGCTAGGCTCCACCAGGCAAGAAACCCTGGTTTAAAAGATTGAAAAATTTATATGCTTTAATAAAATGGATGAAACGAATAACCAGTGATCAGTCTTCATGTCATTTGCATGTAGCATAAACCCACAACATTCATCCTCTTACAACATCCACCCTGTTGCAACGTCCCTCCAACATTCGTCTCCTATGCAACATCAACAACGAGTGACACCGTCCTGGCAACATGGTAACATCCTTGCACTATTTTAATTTTAAATTTTAAATTTAAATATTTTTAATAATATACATCCACAATATTATTATTATTATTATTATTATTATTATTATTATTATTATTATTATTATTATTATTATTATTATTATTATATAATTATTATTATAATAATTATAATATTATATTATGATTTATTATGATTATTATTATATTATTATTATTATTATTATTATATTATTATTATTATTATTATTAT